>CM056207.1:17930190-17992690 GCA_029692085.1 Gymnothorax javanicus | reverse complement strand
AACCTCTCTCCCCCAAGGCCTTCTGCAATGGGAAGTTATGAATGAGATGCTCCTTCCACTGTGCTGCCAATGACCCCAACACATATTGACAAGTCAGAAACACACTTACATACACACACTGGGCAGGAAATGATGTGCCATTTGCCGGAGAGACTCTCAATGTCCAATATATACCTGTATATTTCTTTAATGTTTTTGGTTCCCTTACAGCAGGACTTTCAGATGAACGTGTGCTACTCGGCTAAAGTGACATTAAATTAGAAAGACGGAATAGTAACCAAAGGAGAAGACTTGGGCTTTGCAAGGTTAATTTTGTCAAAATGTTCAGCGTACTCACCAGCCCATATTCACAGTGCGCTTCTTCTGAGGGAGTTCAGACGAAAGGAACATGAGATGCATCAGTGATATGATGTTCAGTTGTCATGCACTACACGGGGTTTTATGTTGTAGTGTCATTGTGTTGAGCATATACATTCCAAAAATGCTACAAAGATTACAATTCAGCCTGAAATAAATGACCTTCTTAACTCAGGTCAGTAACATGCAATTTGTAAGAGAATACGTGCTATAGCCAAGAATAAGACTCTAGGTTTTTCCCACATTGACAGAAATTATAGGAATTTAGTCAAACATGCGTATATTGTATTTTAGGGAAACGCTGAAATCAATCTTTTTTTTTGTAATTTTTTCGCTGTAGATCGTAAAACATACCTTTGTGTAACAGATTATCTATTGTGCAACAGTTCTGTACTGTTGTCCCTCGGCGTAATGTCATAAGAGGTTCGGAATTTAAAACGATGTTGCCTGTGGCTAATAGAGTGGCTTGTAACTAGGCAATTCTGTGCACGATACATATAATTAGCCGGGCCTGTTTGACCCTCATATTGTTACCTGCAGACAGGTGGGAATTGTGCGGGTCTCATTTGACCTTATCATGTGACTGGGGTCAGGTGTCACCTAGTAGTAGCTGTATAGCTGTCGTGGCAGACCATCTATCACAAGTATTATTGCTCTGAGTCCACCGTGCCCAGAAGGTGTAAGTGGAGATCGTTTTACAGAAACGCTCACAAAACAACAAGTTTTCACAGTGACGGCGAACGGTTTTTATGAATAAGAGTTACGGCTCCCAACCCTGCAATAACCCTCTTCCTGATCTGACGGAGATTTATGGTCCTCCAGCACACGGCTGCGAAAGTAGCGAGCATTCTTTAGCATATAACCTTTTTACCTTCTCGCAGAATGTTAGCGTTCCTCTCGAACTGGATAAATGAACATCACGGATCGCTCCGATCAGTCAAGTGCACCACTCCGATTATGCGCATTCGAGACACTTCGGTTTAAGAACATGACCGTGGCTTGGTTGCTGATTCTAAGAGAGGGTATTTAGTAAAACCGCCTCATAGCCTTGATGACAAAGTAGATATATTAGCTTTGCTGCTATGAGTATCCGGGATCCAGCTGTACAACCCCTGACTCCTCCCCAGGAGTCAAAACCCAGGTTGACCCTCTTCAGGTTGTCCCTCGGCCGCTCATTTTCTAATCTACTGCGAGGCACATTGCCTGCGGGCGCAATCCATCTCTCCTCTTTGACAGAAGGACAAATGCTCGTGAGCATCGCAAGACAGGCTATGTTTGTCCGGCACTTTACTTTTTTTTTTATTATTAGGACCTGATTGAGTTTCAGCCGAAGCTGTTTCTGGTCATAAATTTTCCTGGTTGACTTTAGGCCACATTCCACCCTGGAGCCCAGGGGGGGAAAGCAGGCAAGCCTAGGTGTTATGTAATTTGTTATGTTGTTAAGGGCCTAATGGACGTCCACCTGGTTCGAGACTGGCCCCAGCAGTTTCATTGCCTTCTCAGATGTCTAGACTGTAATTGCTTTTATTGCTCCAATTATGAATGCCGTTTAGCAGCTACTTTTACCGTTCTTGCTGTGCGTCTGAGTGTATGTTCTGCGTCACATCTGTGTGCCTCCAAACGCTCAGAGTCCACATCACACACTTTCAGTTTTGTATTCTTGAATTTTAATTAGTCAGGCCCGGGCATTTTGTTTGATGGGGCGACATGAACACGGATGACCAACGTTAACGTGGCGCCCCCGCATATGGAAGAGCCCAGAGCTCCTTCCTCTGCACTGCAATTAGAGGCCAAGCAGCTTTTAATGAAAATGATCCCATTTGTTTCATGTGGTTTAATGAGCTACTCGCACTGGAACCATAAAGGACCTCACAGCGTCTCAATATGGCAAAGCCCAGCACACTAACACGAGGTGAGTCATTGTTCTCCATCACTCTGAAACAGAATTGAGGACGAAAACACGTGAGCCCTCTCCACTATCAGTAATTAGTGGAACAAGTTTATTAGAAGGTAGTTTTATTTGAGTTTTGTTTAAAGGAGTCGTAATGAAAGGAACGTATGCCACACATTTGATGTATTTGCATGAAATGCTTCTTCGTCACCAATCAGGGAGGGAGTTGGGCTCGCCTGCTCCTGGGAAAATCCACACACTTCAGCTTACACACGTCATACATTTTCAAATTGCCTCGTGAGCCTCTCCTTTGTTGCAATTACTAACAAAGTCACAACAAATGTTTCAAATTTGACTGTTAATTACCGAAAACAAAGGCAGATAGAGGCGTTACCATTAATTTGGTCCGCTGGAGGCGGTATGTACACAATACATACTTATGTTCTTCGGTACACATGAAAAGCTTATGTACGTGACACAAATGGAGATGTGTTTGCTGTCATTCTCATCACATTTGTTCCCTTGTGAGCCAGCTGATTTATTAGCGATGCGTTTGCTTTTGCATGACTGGTGTGATTGCATTCTCTAAATATAGTGCAAGCTGCCAAGAACTGTAAACAGAGTACCTGCACGGCTGTGGAGGAACCATGGGGTGTCCCACAACTGTTCTCCTTGCATCAGACTAATAAAAGCACTGATCACTTTAAAGACATTTCCACCAGGAAGGGTAGAATCCATCAATGATGTCCATGTCAAACATCTTATTTTGTTCTCATCCTGTCATAAATTACTTTCCACAGCATTAATGGAGTCAGCGTTGTCTCCTGTATGCACGGAGGTCCCATAGCAATCCTGCATCTATCAATGTAATTACATGAGTCAGAATCACTGATGTTGCCTATTAAGCAGCTTTCTGTCCTGTAAGAGTAGAGATGCATTTAATATATGAGCCAGTGTTAAGAGTACTACTGACAATTACCTGTTAAAAAAAAATGGAGAAGTCTTGATAACAACTTTAGCCATGCTCTTGACAACAAGGACCTCGGAATAAAAGAGCGAAATAAAATAAAGCAGAGATTAATCTTTTTATTTATTTTACTTTACCATTTACTGAGCAGCAACAGAGAAAGCACTTCTCTCTTTTTCAGCAGACAGAGAATAAGGTCTGCCGTCCGGTGGAAAAATCAATGGTGAGCACATTACTGTAAAACGTATTGATTAAAAAGGAAGAAGAAGAAGGAAAAAAATCTACCGAGCACAATGTTAGTCATCGAGATGGTGGAATGATGCAATGCTTAAAGGAATTTATCCTTTGACTTTTACATTAACCTTTTATTGACTGCTTGCATGTCCATAATTAACACTCACTTTAGCTAAAGTGGTTAATTTTAGCATCATGACCAGTGCTGGCTTTAAAGAGAGTGCTCCACAGTTCATGTGAAGAGTTTAGCGGAGGCCTCAGTGGAATAGAGGCAATAGAATCACAGATACCTTTCACATTAGCATACCATTTTACTGGAGCTGCAGAGCGATAGAGTTTCAGGGCAAATTGAAATGAGTGATTGCACTGCAAATCTTTACTGATCGTTTGCGAGATGGGACAGTTAACCCATATCTGTTGGAGGTTAAACTATTGCATTGATTGTGGCAAGAAGATCAGTACCTTTCTTTCATTTTTCCATCCTTTAGTTTGCCAAGAAAAACCAAATTTGCCTGTGACAACCCCAACTCAGAAAAAGTTGGGACGGGATGGGAAATGTGTACAAAAACAGAAAGCAGTGATTTCTAAATTTAGTTACACTCGCATTTCATTGCAGAAATCATGAAGAGAAGTTATTTAATGTATGTGTCTGGTCAACTTCATTTTATCCGTATTATATAAATCAATTCCTGCCATTTAAGACTGCAACACCTTCCAAAAATGTTGTAATAAGAAAAAAAAAATTGAATAATGATTTGATTTGAAACAGCTGACATCACCATATATCGCAATCATGATTTGATACAAAAGCAGCCTCCAGGAAAAGCCTAGTTCTTCAGGGACAAAGATGGGTTGAGGGTAGTCAATAACCGAGATTTCTGATCACTCAGACAGCACTGCATTAAGAATTGTCACGTATCTATAAAGTGATATAATCCATTCAGCTCAGTTTTACTTTGACAAACCTTTGTCAAGAACCTCAGTCCATAGTTACATCTACAAATACCATTTAAACCTTTTATTAACAGTGTTCAGATGCGTCAACAACTTCTCTGGGCTCGAAGGCATCTGAAATGGACCATTGCACAGAGGCAAAGTGAACTGTGGTCAAACAAATCAATATTTCACTTCTTTTTTGGAAAGAATGGACTTTGTGTGCTCTAGACCAAAGAAGAAAAGGACCATCCAGACTGTTGCCAGCAACAATTCATAAAGCTGTGCTCTGCCATGGTATGAGGTTGTGTTAGTACCCTTGGCATGGGTAACTTGCACTCCTGTGATGGCACCATTAATGCCATAAAGTACTCTGAGATTTTGGAGCAACATATGCTGCCTTCAAGACAATTTCTTTTCCAAGGATGCCCATTCATATTTCAGAACGATACAATTTTGCTGGCATTATGAAGGCATGGCTGCGTGCGGATGCTGGGCTGGCCTGACAGCAGTCCTGACTTGTCCCGAATGAAGGAACATGAAGCTCATTTTGAAATGCCCAATGCTACAAGGAAGACCCCATACAGTTGCACACATTAAGACATGTTTGCTGGAAAAATGAGACAGCACAAAGTGGTAAGTATACTTTGCTATTCCAACTTTTTTGAAATATGTTGCAAGAATCAAAATTGAAATGTGTTTATTTTGGGAAATCAATAAAATTCATAGGGTGAAAAATCTAATGTTACAGGTCAAAGATTATTTAAAAATCACTGTTTTCAGTCTTAGTTCTAATTTAATATATACCGGCCCAACATTTTTTTTTTTTTTTTGTAGTTGTGTAAGATCATGAAATTGTTGAGCTTAAATTCTAGGAATAATTCATCTCAACCACAAAAATTCTGAATTGATTGAGCACAACATAATTTTACCACCATGGAGCTATGCGATACTTTACACAATGACGCAAGTATGTGTGTGATTATGGCGGATTTGGAATGCTTCCTGGGTCGTACAAACTCCACCTCACTTTAATCTCCTGCTACCTAAGACAGCCCAGAATGGAAAAAGCATTCCACAGAGTCGACATCACAGCTTTTCATGCAGAGGGTGGAAGCTCCAGTAGAACTGCTGCATTAGCACATAATTCCCTGCAAACCTCGGTTGTGAATCGCAGCGATTCACACGGACAGAGATAATCACACACTGACCTCTGCAGACACCGCCACGGTCTTAATTTGCACATTTTATTACAGCCAAATATCCGTGCTGAGCAAATCATCTCGAGAAGCATTGGTTCCTTTAATTCGCACTCTAAATAAATAATGAGAACATTTAAACACATTACTCGTTGCGAAGCCCCAAGGTCGGCTAATCGTATTATTTATGAAGTGATGTGCTACATAATAGTACTTAGTGTATGTTAACAGATGCTATTATCAGGCCCTGATTTGAAGTGTGGAAGATATATTGGGAAGTTATATGTTAAATTACTGTGCTCATTGTGTAATGTACTGCAGATTGAGGGCAGATGATGCTGAAATGTAGCACTTAGCGGCAGAGTGACTATGGCATTAAGTGGCCTCGACAAAATATATAACCGCAAATGGTGGTAACAGCTAGCTGTCCCTTAGCCATTTGCACAACACTGCAACATCCATAACCTCCAGATTAGAAGCCCCATGGGGGTTAGAGCCATAGTGTATGTGGGGTTGAGTGGGGGTAGTGGGTCAGGGAAGAACAGTTTCTTTTTAATAATGTGTAGGGGGGTCCAGTTAGCCTCTGAACGGCAGAGAGAAGTATGGTGGCGATGCAGTAAAGTTCCTCAGTACTTTCAGGTCAGAGGTCACATGTCCTGCCACAAAGTGCTACAGATTTATGGCGACAGTGTAGTCTGATGTAGAAGACCATTACAGTAAAACAGGAGAGGAAACTGAGTCTAACATGCAGTGCAACACTGATTTTTCATAGCCTCTCACATTGTAATGCTTAATATTTAGCAACTGTGAAATATGATTTAAACGGAATTCCTCAGGATGCAGATTTGTTTTTTATTGAACTATAGTGGAGATTGCGTACATTAACTGTGAAGGCATCAAACTCAGGCATAAACTCAATAAAATTAAATTTACTTTGAAGTCATCTGGCAAAATTGAAACTACTGTCATGTTAATAATGCCACATTATATTTCTTCATCTGGTTTAGGTTCTTAAATTATTTATAACCCTCGCACCAAGAACAATATCATTGAGGATGAATGTATTCCTTAATCTTTTTTTTGAAAATTTGAACAAAACATTTTGAGTTGTCTGGTATACACTGTTCTCAGCACTTTTTCTTTCTTTCTCATGCTTTGTCTAATTGTGGACTACTGTCGACTTTAGGTAATTGGGGAAATTAGTGACCTGTTGATGACAGCCTCTCTCTGTCAAACTTTGAGTAATGCAATCAATTGATGTCATGCATTGAGGGTACGATCTTACTCATATGCTTTGTCTGATATTTATCTTATTATATCTCATATGTATTTCTTGTGTTGTCAGCAAGTCTTTTTTGTCAAGGATATCTTTTTTTAACAAGAGTTTGACCTCATCTTTATGTTGGCTGAGCTCGACATTCATCCCTCAGAAATCCTGTATCGATCCGAACACTGAACTCTCATTTCTTCTTCTGTAATAAACTTGTTTGGGCCAACCACTTTAAGATCCAGTCAGCCTACCATGCCAGCAAAATAATGACTCCCCTACTTCATTCTTTTTTGACCTCCTTTTTTTAACATCATCTACAGGGCAGATGAGAGACCATTAAAATCATGTACAGCTAAAGTACTCATTTTATTGTATGATTGTATGTAATTATATAGGAAGAACCAAAGGATATACACTGCATGATATATTTATTTAGAAATTGTCATGGTTATTATATACAGTAATAGCCCCCCTCAATTACTGCTTTATCAGCCGTAATGCAGACCTCGTCCACAGTTTTTACGACCTTCATTGAGTGTTGCTCTTTGGTCAAAGGTTTCTATTGTTGCTCAACAGTATGCATTAATTATGCAACACTAGTGTGGCACACTCACACACACACCCATTATCTGGCATCCTCCTTTCTCATCAAAATGAATGTTCTTTTTGGCATATTTAATTTTCCTGATGACTCTATATGCTTGTAGGAATATTCAATGTAAATTGCTTTTTTTTTTGCAGCAAATAGTTGTGGCTGAGTGAGAGGGGTGTGTGATTTTGGAATATTTCTTTTCTCTTTAAGGCTTTTAGAAGTGGCTGCTCGAGAGAAGTTTGCTGCCGCATGCATGTAAGCCTGAGTGAATTACAGAAGACACTGATCAGAGTACCTTTCAACAGTATCAATTCGTTTTCAGACAAAGAGACCATGGCAAACAATTCATTCTTTACCTTGGGCCTCTGGACTGTGTTTAGCAATTGTGACAGTGTGACAGTTTGTTAAAAGTGAATAATGGTGCAACCAATTTTTTTTCTCACATATTTTTACATTTTATAGCAAGGTAAGCCAATGTGCGTACAAATGTAAATACAGTATCCACTATCCACTGTTGATATTGCAAGCCAGTTAATCTAAATGCATATCATTGATGAGATGCGTCAGGTATTTTGGCCATTGAGAAATTTGCTCTCCAATTTCAATTTGTAATATTACTTGTTCCCTTCAAGACAAAAAATTTCTTTTAAGTGCTTCTTTTTTACAGTTCCATGCATCAGCATACCTGCAACTTACAAATATCTGCATCGAGTGCATCACTTTAGCGCATATGTACTTATTTTTGTGGCTGAGTTTAATCAGCGAACTGTTTTTTTTTTTTTTATTTTTAAACATTGTTGCAAATTAATTTATACACACATCATACTTTGACATGAAGGGTTTCACAACAAAATAGAACCATTTATAGTCACTGAATCCAGATGAATATTCATGGCATCTGGCCCATCCCTTAATGTGCTTAAAATGTAATTAATAACAGGAACTGTAAATGAAGTGTGTAATGTATGTGCAAAGTCTGTTTTTACCAGTAAATATTTGATCCGTGGTTGTTTTTCAGAAGATATTCATATCTCAAACAGGTCATATAAGATGCATATAAGTTAGGTAAGCGTTCTGGTGATTGTCCTACCTATGTTTGATCACCCCATCAACCACTTAATGCTACTGTAGGACGTATTTGAACAATAAAATCTGCCTGATTAATTAGCATCCGTTGAGCTAATGGCTGTCTACCTTCATCGGCAGCACCACTGCTCATGTCCATATAGTAAATAAATGGGGAATACTGGAAATCCTCTTCTCAAATTAAATAAAATGATTGACTATAGTTAGTGATAAGCTGCCTCACAAATTAGTTCAAGTGCACCAACAAATAGTCTTTCTCTCTTAATTTTCAGAATTTTTTTCTGCCAGATTAAAAGCACAAAAATGGATCTGAATTAACAAGCAGCCAAATGGCTGTGTTTACAAGGATGAAGAGAGCACTGAGTGTGGTGGTAAGACTGGAGAAGTGGAGTTGTTCACAGCAGTTTCTATGCCAAATGCCACCTGGAGCTCTTATAGTGCTCCTGCTGGCGTCTCTCAAAGTTACTCAAGCTTACTGACTTTACCCAGTTAATGCAGGCCTGCCTCCACAGCATAAAACTCCGTAGACACTAACTTGTGTGCTGAATTGTACGTCTTCTGGGCCTGTGCCTGTGTATGTCACTGCAGTGAACAGAACTGTCTTTACCTGGCTACCCTTTACCTTTGTAGAAGTATCACTTTATAATGCCACCAAATATTCCATCTTAAAAATTGGCAATAAACTTTCCATAAGTACAGTGTACAATCATGTCCTTGCAAATTATCCCGATAAAATGTCAACAATTAGGGCAAAAGGTCTGTAATGACATGGGATTGTTCACCTCAGTAGGCAAGCAGGCAAAACTACTACATCCTGCGATGACTGCTTTCGAGATTGATTGAGAGTAAATGAATGAGTGACCGTGTGAGTGACTGAGTGATGGATTGTCTACCTTTGTGTTCCACGAGAGTGCTTTGAATGCTGGTGAGAGGGGCGGTTGTTGAAGGGTATGCATTGTTCCATAGTGGTGGGCAAGCATTTTGAAATCTTTGTCAATCAGGTTAGCAGTAGGTGAGAAGAAGATAAAATAGCCAGGTGCAATGGAAGGTTTCAGTCCGGGGTCACGTCCCTCCAAAGTATGTGTGCTGAACATAGGCTTCTTCATGGTTTTGGCCTCGGGCTACACAGTACATAACAATGGGGTAGGGGTACGCTACTGTTGGGATCAATGAATCTGGTAACAAGCACAGTGTTGTTTCGAAAGAATTAAGACTTTGTATTTGATTAGTTTACTGGCTGTTGCCTACTGACCTAACAAGGTAGAGCCTATTTCTCCACAGTCAACATTAGTTGGAATAGGTGAGTTCTATGGCTGAATATGTCTGCTTTATAGCAGCAGGCCGACACCAGCAGCAGGTATTCCCCCCCTTACTATTGACATACAACCTAATATTAAATATGAAGATATTAATTCCATTACATGTTTATGAAGGCTATTGTCCATGTTAGTTTTAGAAATAAGAAATCCTTTGTGCGGCCGTAAATTTGAAATTAGCTAACCCTCTAGCACTAAGAAGCAAATCCACTTATTGGCAGCTGCGGCCACACCTGAAACTGGAGTTCAGAAGTTTGGTAACTTTTTGGTTACTGTGAGTCAGTGACTTCATAGTTTTGAAGTTTTGAATTGACATATTTTTCATGTTTGAATTTTATTTAAAAAATCAGGATTGCTTAACTCCCTCTCCTTAAAGTGGAAAGCTCCACTTAGCACTTAGTCTCAGCTGCCTCTACAACACGGTGGACAAGTCTGTACGAACTGCATAGAAATCCTGAATGGCCGTTAATAAGAAATCCACATAGTTGGCAAATTGGAGCTCACTCTTTTCTGTGGTTTGTGTGCTAAAACACCTGCTTGTGCACTGGCAAGAAAAATACAGATAAAGCTAATCATAGTTGGTGGTTACAAGAGGTGCTAATGGTAACACACAATGGCTTTTAGTGTGTTCAGCTGGCTAACTAGTGGCCTATGTTGGCTTCTAGTAGCTTTGGTATAAAAAAGAACGACTGATGTTCATTTCGGCATCAGTGCAGCAACACCCCCCTGGTGGATGAGGGGAGGATAAAGGAAGGTAGGTACAATCATGATCAAATGCGTAAGATAATTTCCTTAAGTTCATTGAAGACCACAATGATATTGGTTCAGCATACTTCAGAGATGTTTTCACACTCAACTGGCAAGGGGTGCTGACAAATGTTAAAGTGGGCCATTTTTGTGCATGGATAGCCTGTGATATACACTTTGTGGTTTGGGCAAACATTGAGCTACTCATTGATTAGTGCCTGTGATTACACGGGATTTCATGGAATTACGTGAGAAGCAGTAGCACAGTGGTTAAGTGTGCTAGACTCGGGACTGAAAGGTCATGAGTTCGGGTCCTTGCCATGGGTTTTGCGGTGTTCTTAGAAAAACACCCCAACGTCTCACGCTTTCTTAGTTTAAACAAACATTTGTGTGAGCAACAAAACAATTTTAACATGACACAAGTCACCGTACTTCCACAATTGAAATTCTCCAACACTGTCTCAGACTTGTAAGTCGGATACATTTAAAGTGTTTTGTTGTGGCTGTAATAGTGATTTTACTGTAATTACTATATTTAGGCAACTGTTATTGCTGTTGTAATAGTCCACTCTAGCAAGCTGTATCCTATTGGTTTAATGAGTTCCCAGTGAGAGGGAACTTGGATCATGCTGTGTAGGATGAATATTTGAACATGTTTATGGTGGCTGGAGACTAGACCGTGCTCGAGTCCTCTGAACCTCTCCCCCTGCTCGTGTGACCTGGATGTAGTCACTGGTTCTGGGGCGACCCTTCGGGGCTCGGTGTCCCAGACCCAGTCTTCAGAAGTTGCTCTGAAGTCCCTCTGTTTCCTCCATTGCGGCTGACCCACTTTCTGTTCCACTTAGCCACCGGCCCACCGAGGAGCCGTCAACCCCTGTCCTCTCGGATGTAAAACCTTGGCTGTACACGTGCCCCGCGCGCGCTCGCCTGTAACCTCTATATACACTGCTACTGCTAAAGCTACGGCTTCCTGCACTCAGTTGTACGGTTGCACAGTGTATCGTTTTTCTAGCATTAGGTGCGGAGCGTCAGTATCGCTGGACGCAAAGCTCTGCATTTTAGAAAAGATTTTCGATGCGTTCGAAAGGGCAGCTAGCAATAGTTCAGTTACCTACAAGTCGGAATACGGGCTAACGGCTTTTGTTTACTTTCCCCTGCTTCTGTTTCGTGCCCTAGTCAGGGGAAGGACGATGCACCTTTTTTAAATGCATTGTAAAAGGAATGCTGAAAGCAGGTCTAATTCTTTATTGTTAAAGACGGGGATTATGCTCTAATCGGCTCCAAAGAATAAAAAAGAACAAGATGGTTCACCTCATTCCTTATTTATGGTTATCATGTTTAAATAGATTTTTCTTATGGCACATGCAGGACATAAGTGGCTATTAAGAGAGCATTAAGATGCTTTGATAGGCAGCTCAGGCAAAGAAGGACTTGATATATTCATTAGTGGATGTGTTCACCTTATCTGCTCCAACCTGAAGGGTATCTGTCTCGGCAACAGCTAGGCTATGAACCTCCGCTACAACAGCACCAGGCTTTGATTGACAGATCTTCAAATAAGCCTTCAAATAGCTTTCAGCTCTGGCCTCCAAATAACTTCGATGTCAAATTACATCCGGAATGCTCTCTGACTCCGTGGGTAGCATGGGAGATCTATTTATTTGCCTGTTTATTTATTTCTTTATTTGGTTTAAATATTTGGTGGGGATATATTGAATTTGTGACCCCCCAGTCAAAGTCCTCATATTTAGTTAATAAAGAGTTGAGGAGATTGTTTGCTTACGGAAGAGCAGGGTAGGATGACTGTATTTAAGGAAGTCCTGGGAGAGTGGAGGTGACCTTTTTTGTGAGTCGCCGGTGTGTACACAGCGATGCGCCCGTCAGTCCCCTCTGCTCCCCGAAAACCGTCTGCTTGAGTCCGCGTTTTGCCGCGGCCTGTGAAACTATTAAACTCTTTTTTTTTCTCCCCTCCATCCCAATCTGCCGGCTGCAACCAGGTCACATGTAATTGCCTCCCGATCGCCGGTTTAAGGCCCAGTTTCCCAGACCCTGCTCACGCATTCATATATAAAATAAATATATTCCACGCACTGGGCAGGCGGTTATTGGGGATGATCTGTCATGTGTCGTACTGCGCGTCTGCACTTCGGAATAATAAATGCCATAAATATGGATGGCAGCTGGGGTGGCCTTGACAGGACAGTGGGTTCTCGTGGCTCTCGGTGAGAGCAGGGAGATCTTAAGTACACACTGCTCGCCCTGTCCTTCCTCCCCCACCCCTCCTCTTAGCTCCAGGATATTCCTGTGGCTTTGCCATTCAATATTCCGCAAACTTGAAACAAGGATTTCCAGTCAGTCCTTTCAGTTGTTTTTATATTTCAGAACATGAAGGACTGCAGTCGGTCGGCACGTACCTTTGTGTTGCCGCAAGCCCCATATGTTCCAATAACTATCTGCTTACAGCACCAGTCTCGTGTTGGGGCTCCAATCACCAACGGAGTTGACTGATCTCTGCTTTTCTTTGATTTTGCACATATTCTCTGCGACTCTAATGAATAATACATAATTAATTGTGGAGTGTCCAGGGAGAGAAAAACGATATTGACTTCAAGGTGATGCATTGCGCTCATGGCTTTTCTTCCGCCAAGCGAATGCAGGCGAGGCAATTTGCGTGCTACCGCCATTTTGATTAAAATCAAATAACTGAGTAAACAAACGCGCACATACATGAATGAATGAATACATGAATTAGCAACGTATATGAATGAATTAATAAACAAATAAGCGTATTTAAGTCATGATGAATTAGCTTGGTGAGTTAGGAATGCAAATGTGTGTTTAACTGGGACAATAAAACCAAATTAGTCTTGAGAGTTGGGACTCTGCTCTAATGAAGATCACCTGACTGTGGACAGCAAAATGGAGTGTTTGCTTGTCTCTGACAAACAGCCATTTGTTCGGACGTGGTGCTGACGGGATTGTCACACCCACTGAAGAGCAAGTATATGGAGTCGCCCGCATTGATGCCCTGCCACCCTCGTCTGTGAGCCTCGTCGCTAATGGTTTCCTGCCACTAAAATATAACCACTAAAACGCTCATGCCGCTGATCAATACAGTCGATATCGCAATGCCTTCGCTTATAATTCTCCTCTCTCTTCGCCTCGTGTTGCTGAAACTGTCTTTTGGAGAGAACACAAGCCATCTGAGTTAGCAGTGAGTATATACACAGGTCAACAGGGCCTTGAAGTATAAAACTTAATTTCATAACCTTATATTATGGAGTTAATGCTCCTGTCTGATTCTTCCAACTCGGCCATTGATTTCTGTTTAACGGACTGTGGTTAGTCAATACCACCTTCTCCTCGCCATCCATCTTTATTTACTAATAAATAAAGTGGGGCGCATTGACTTTGTGGCTTTGCCTGTAAAAGCATGCATGCTAATAAAGACTGGGCCTTGGGGACTGTGGCCAGTGCCGTTTAGCTCACCAGCTCAGAATGCATTGCATCCAATCATGATAATTGCCCTGCAGTCCAGTTGTTGTTCTACATCCTTCATTAAACGGAGGCAGGTTTACTTTGGTTACCGCAATTTTTTCTGTAGGTCAGCCGTAAAGGTCATGTTTGGTCATTTGTCAAAAACGGCACAAGCAATGAAAGCGTGGTCTTTGTAGTTTGTCATCTTGATCAATTATGGATCACACACATGATCTTGCTTGAAATATACTTCTTATTACATTTATTATTACAAAATCCATTCACTGCCATCTCAATTTTTCAATCCTCTGCTGCTGGTAAATCAAGCTGCACTTCTGAATAAATATGTAAACTCGCAGCTCGTCATTAGTGGTATTGCTTGAGTTGTATATTTTGAAGCTGTTTCATGGCAAAAACTTTGATTTAAGGATCTGAGAGGAACATGAATACCAGAAAAAAGGAGCTTATTTAATAAAATTAACTGCAGTTTTTTAAATAAAGAGTGATTGTTTTATAGGCTTCAATAATGCGAAGCCTACTTCACAGGGCCAGTAGAGTAATTCATTAGGAGGGAACAGCTGCTGTATAAAATAACATGAGAGCCAAATGTCAATCAGATTACACAGGTGGTAATATATATCAACCAGCCCCCTCCCGCTTTAGAACAGATATGCTCAAAAGGGTAAATTTAAATCACAGACAATTAACCCAAAGCTAATAGACGTCAGTGCATGGGAGTGGAACTCTATTGACTCTACTGAATCCCATTTTTTCAAGTGGTCAGCATTCTCTTTCAAAGTGATTAAAATAATACTGCGGTCGTCATGTATTACATTATCATTAATATTATTATTGTTGTAGTAGAAGTAGTTGTTATGGTAGATGTTGTAGCAGTTGTAGCGTTTGAAGTAGTTGTCATAGAATTTTTATTTACAGTAGCAGCTTTAAAGGTCTAGACTGAAACCAATGAGTGCCAATTTTCATGTTCCTATATGTAGGCTCATATATTTTGACTAAATAAAAGGAAAAAAATTTGAAAAATATCCCATGGTTTTTAAGTAATTGGTGTTTAATTGTCCAATTTCCGATGTTTTCCAAAAACAAAATTAATGAGCGCGCCAAACCGGAGGTGACGTCAACTCAGGAAAACAAAGGTTGTAGAACACGAAAAACAATGGCGACTCAGAGAAAAGAGTGATTCTGAGGGCGATTCTGAAGCTTCTTTGAAAGAAATCGAAGAGGAATACGTGTTGTTCCATACCGTGCCAGAGTACGATTGTGCCCCCTCCCCTCGCTGGTCAGCTTTCACACTAGTAATATCTAACCGGACTCGAGTACACTTGCATATGTCAAAATTCTGATACAGCACGTTGCAGTATGCGCCTAGGTGGTTTTAAATGGGGAGTGATTCTAAAATGAGGCGCCAATATACGTTGTATTTTGGGGGGGTTTATTATTGAGAATGGGGTTTAGAATATTAATATCGAATATTAATATCGTGAATGCATATGCTGCGCGTGCAATAGCAACCTGGTGTGTCATCGGTAACATGGATTACCATGTATAGCAGCACGAGAAATTAAACTCGACATTTTCTTGACTGGATGCTTGATGTTTTTGCTCACTCGTATCTTTCTCTGGGTACCCAAACATCAAGGTAAGCCGAAAAAAGAAAAGTACTGATTACTTTCAATATTGATGGAGGTTGAATACGGAATTCTTTCGCCCTTGCGTTTTTGGCCGATTATGCTGTCAACTGCCTCACATAACGAAAATTTATCTTTCTCATAACTTGAGCTGCCAGACTTTTGCACTGTGTCCCGCACTTTGAAATATTGCTGCCGCATTTTCTTTAGTTTATCACGGCACTGGTCTATTATTCTGTGATAACCACGCGAATGTAACTACTCACAAATTATTCCATAGATCTCTGAGTTTTTGTGTGTAGTATCCAGTTGTCATTGTATGTTTTCGTCTGCCTACATTTCGAGCGAGCATTGAATTTTTTTGTTTGAATGGGGATATATTTTCGCCTCTGTGGTTAGATTAAGAGAATCGTAACGCATATCAGTAATCTTCCATGCTCAAGTTCAGTTGCTTTCACGTTTGGTAGGAGTGCGGATGAACTGTGCCTGAGTCCGCGAAGTTCACTCTCGTCTCGACAAATCTCACCCACTGTCGGCGAATTCCGACATCTTTTGGGAATGTGCGCAATGACATACCCTTCTCCTGATCCTCAGTAGTACTGCACCCGAAAACAACACATCTTGTTGACCATTTTCGAGGACAAAAGGAGCAACACAGTGAACTCTGAACTACTGAAAGCATAGAATGGTTGATTCCTTTGTTAGCCGAAGCTGTGTTCCTGAGTTTACGTCATCACCCGAAGATCGCCAAATATTTTCATTTCTTGAAGAAGGGTGTGACACGCCAGTTTTAAATTAAAATAAAACTGTACCATGTGCGAAAATTAATTATTTTTCTTTCAAATCGGCCAATTCAATAGTTTTTCTTCCATATGGAAACCTCATGGTCGGTTTCAGTCTAGACCTTTAATTACTACAGTTGAAAAATGCTACAACTGAAATGGGAGGCAACGGTTGCACTGTGTGTAAGTGAAACTGTATGTCACAGGTCCGAAAAGTAAACCTTTACAAACAGGAAGTGTTTTCCTTATATAGAGCAGCCCAAGAACTTATTCTCAAATCTGTTCATGCAGCCTGCTAAACTCAGAACACGATGAAGCTGTGAACTTGACCAGCGAACCCAATAAATTTGAGCAGTGGAATGAGCAATGGTGAAACTGGTCGCCGACACAGTATATGCCTGCTGTAAAGTCAGAAACCCTGTGCTCTGCTTTGACAGCAAATTTCAGCATAAAATAACCAGTCTCTGGTAGGAATTTCTATTTGGAAATGTTACATATTACCTGTGGTAATGTCTCTTTCCTTTTTCTATTTCTAACAGTAATGACTTGTTTGGATTACACTGATCACTGTCTCATTCCCAGTCCATGGTAAAAAAAAAAAAAAAAAACTTACCCTACCTACACAGCAAAGCTAGATCCTTGAAGTGCATGTCTGTTGAAGCTCTGAATATTATCACAAGGTTATGTTACACTTTGTTTGTAGACAGTTTCTCTTTTTTTGCGCACAGGTCTCTCTGTGAGTGCAAGTGCACTATTGTGCATTGTGTTCCTCAGTGTTTATGAATATAAACGTATTTGTATGCACATGCGCATGTTTGTCTATGTGCTCGTGGATCGGTGCATGTGTCAGTGAGTGAGTGAGTCAGGTAGACAGTGAGTGAGTCAGTCAGTGAGTCAGTCAGTGAAGGACACTCCTCAATCCCTTGCTTTGTTCATGTCTTCCTCTTGGAGGAGCAGAGCAGCTGCTTTTATTCTCGATTCTTTTTTTCCTTCCCCTTGCTCTGTCCAGGGAGTCATTATTGCTTTGGTAAATATTTCATAGACCTCAATACTGCAGCACACATCCACCTGACAACCGCTGCTTCTCTCTGCCCACAAGTGCGATAAATAAATAAATATATAAAATGAAATGAAAAAAGTCCCTTCTCTCCAGCAGCCCTGTCTGAAATTTACATTTCAGGTCCTTCTGTGTCTTTTTTTTTCTGACGGAGTTTTTAGCTGAATTCTCAGTTTAAGGAAAAAAAAAAAAAGATTCTATGGAAGTTGTCAAATCTGTACCCAACATCACTTTGCTCTCTCAAGCCTTGTGTTTTATTTTCATTCCTTATTCCTTTGCTTTGTAGAAAGGAAGAGGTACTGCAATGCTGCATAGAAGAGAGAACTTTCGATCTCCATGTTTTTGTGTCTTTAGTTCTCTCTCCCTCTTGCACACTCAGTCTCCCACTGTCTCCCTCACGCTCACACACACACACACACACACACACACACGCACACATGCACACACACACACACACACACACACACAAAAAAACACTAACCTGCTGCTCACCCTACTGATCTCACCTTGAAGGAGCTGGTAAACTCCATTCTCCCCTGGCTCATTTTTTTTTTTTATCCTTTTTTTGGCTAACGAAAGGACTTCTACCAACATGGTGCCCTCTTGGTTCCCCCCCTTCTCTCTCACTATCTCTCTATCTATATCCTTATTCTTATTGTACATTGTATATGCTTTCATTTCTTTTTGGAAAGGCAGGGGTCACATGAAGGGCAGCTGGACAACTAGATTACAATGAAGTGCGTGTGTGTATGTGTATACTAAATAGAAGGGTAGGAGAGATGGGGGGTTTCTGAGTTGATTGTGTTTATATTTGAAAAGAATAGGTAAGCGAGAGCATTTTGTTGCACTTTTGTGAGCAGCTATATTCTCCCGTGTTGAATAATTTCCTCAAAACTGAACCTCTCCCCTTACAGTCAGTGGAAGGAAATGAAATCAGGCCGTAACAAAAGTTCTGGCTTCTGTCTGAACTCCCGACTGCTTCTCGCCAGAAATGGCAGCGTGTTTGCTTTCCCAGTGACCTCCTCGCCGAGCCTGACCACCGTGCTTCCGTTCGGAGCGAGGCCAGTTCCCTTTGCGGTGCGGGGAAGACAAAAAGAGAAACGCGTGACGTAAGTATTTTTCCCTGCTCCCTCCTGTGGGGGCTTTAGATTGAAGTCTTAAAAAAAAAAACTTCATTTGAATACATGAAATGAAGAATTGGCCTGGTCATGTTTATTAATGACCTAATCTGCCAGAGAGTGGCCTTTGTTGGGTAGATAACGGTGCCCGGGAGTGAATTTGTCCACTTTCAGCGAGAGGAGTTCAGCTTGGGTCAGAGGCAATTTGAACGGGCACTGATACCCCCCCTCGACCTCAGCCGGGGGGTGTAAATCAGTGGAGGAGCCTCGGTGTCATCGGCAGGGAGGGCCGCTGACATGATGGCTTTTCTAATGGAGGAGTTTTTCAGAGGTGATAGAAGTGAGAGGGGAGGGAAGACATCAGCAGTGTTGAACCGCAGCATCGAGGAGCTTCTAGGCCCGTTGTCAGCACTGCGGTGGGCCGGCGCCCGCATGCGGCGAGCCTCACACAAAGCGGAGCGGAGAATCATCCGCTCTTATCGGCGAGGTCAGCGTTCACACCCAGCACTGGGGACTGTGACTATCTGCACTGTCCTCATCATCGCCACCGCTAAACAACTGTACAGAGGAAGCACTGTTATAAACTGGCACCTTTTGCCAGTTAATTTAACTGTAATATTGCAATAAGTTTACAACATGGTAAGTGTATGTTAAGTGTAAACCACAGTCAAATGCGTGCAGGACTCTACTTACAATTAAAATAACGAGGAAACAATGCGTTAATTTAACTGTTAAATTCAGTCAGTTTCTAACAGTGTAACCACGCTTCAGGAGCATGGATGAATTTAACACTTAATTTCCTTTAGAATGAATGTCTGTATATGCATAATCTGATATTGCTATGGTTTAGTTGTTTTGGATCAACAAAATATTGCTCATTCAAGAGTAACTTTAAAGTCCACCAATCAATAGTAGGTCTGATGCATCACTTAGAAATCGCATGAATTTTGGTTGCCTGAAGTTCTCTAGCAAATGTTAGCAAGCTTTTCATGCAGATGAGCTGAGACTTGCACAGATGCGTGTTACCTAGAAAACTTGAAATAGTTTTTGACATGTAAATTTTGTGTACTTTTCACATCACTTTCACTGTTGCTCACCCTCTGGAATTTCGCTGGTTCAAAGTGCTAGGCGACATCCTTGCTTGCAGCGTGAGATTCACAGTTGCAAAACCTTTGTGCTCTCATGGCATCATCATAGCAGAGCTGCTATTCATTGGTGGACTACAATGTTAGTCCTGGAAGAAAATTATTTTGTTGATCCCAGAACAACACTTATGCGGCGATGTCACATTGTCTCTGTATAGTCCATATCTTCAGCATCTACAGCATTTTTTTTTCAGTCTTTTCACCCCAAATTGAACCAGAACCTGTGTGAGAAACCCAGAAAATAAGGTTGAACAAATTACCCTTTGAATCTAGGGGCTCAGTCAGACCTGAATTTGCAGCATCTTAAAATGTATGATCCAGCAGGTGCCCCGTGGAGCTCTATTACACATTGCTTTTGTCTTTGTAAATGGGAAATAGTCTGACTTTTCCTTGGAAAATCTTTGGATTTTGTTGTCATTTGGCACAATCGCGAAGTGCCCTTGCCAACCCCCTCTTCGGCGCTCGATGTGGAGCTCCGGTGTGTCTCAATGAAGGTTTCCTTTTCGTTGAGTTTCACGTTTAGGACAGCAGATAAGATGGGATCTGGCAGCGGAGTTCATTTTGTCCTCAGACGTTATTTTATCATCACTCAACCTTGAGAAATCGGGCCATGGGAATACCCGGTTACAATGCGCTCAGAGAGAGAGATGCTAGATTTATGAGCACCAGGTACTGGCTCTAGCAGTGCTGTCAAAGCATCTGCTGTACTGCGGAGAAACATGCGGCTCACTAAACGTACAGTATGAAGGCTGCCTGAGATGAGGTCCCAGAATTCTCTTCTGATTTCTGTATTGGATACACACTGCTCATTTCTATATATACAAAACCCATCTTTTCTATATACAGTAGCGCAGTTCTTCAAATGTGGAGAAACTCAACAAGCCAAGCATGAGTTAGAAAGTAACAGATCAACCTTGCACAATGTGCTTTTTAAAGAAGAGGCAGATACACGTGTATTTGTGTTTCTGAGAAGGAATGGGACATTTTCTTCTTCTCCTCTTTTCTGTCTCTCCCTCTCCCTCACTCTTCTCTCCTCCCTGGGGGAATGTCTGTGTCACCATTTCTTCCCCTGACATGTTCAGAGATAAAGTGTAAATAAATTGGCCAGTTGGTTTCTGTGTCTTTGCGAGCTCTTTTGTTTTTTTTTGTTTTTTTTTTTTTCCCTGAAATCAGAAGCTCAGGTGTGGAAGAGTGTGATCTGACTGTAATGAAATTATTGATTTTAATTTTCTTGTTTCAAGTTTGTGGACAGCTCTACTGAAAGCCGGGCTGAGGCGGTTTGTCTTCGTCTGATAACCCACCCATGAATTAGTAATTCTCCCGCTCTGATATTCTTTGCACTCAGCGCACGTGCGAGGAATCGCCTTATCACCCCTCTCCTCGTACGTTCAACCTACGGGGATGTACGGGAAGGACTAGCTTCGAAAGTCCTGCCAAAAACATTTCAAAGCCTGTTATATAGTACTGTGAAATTAAATAGAATACTGCTCATAATTATAAACATGTTTTGATATTGAATTGCTGTAAACATTGTGTCTTTTGGTATTGAGCCTGCCTCGGGCATTGGGTCCAGCTCCTGTTAATCAGTGAGGTGAAGGCTTTGGTTAGGCACTTGTTTTTCAGCCAATCAGTTCCTCTGTCAGTCATAGCAATGACAGTCGGTCAGAAAGTAAGATTCTAGGGCGCAGTAAATCGGACTTCTTTTACAGTAACGTCGAGATAAAAGCGAGAGCATGCGCACACACGCTCACACACTACCTCACTTTATTTGTTGTGGTCTCATCTCATGCCTATCCTTGAATTAATTTGTGCATATCATTTCATTTTATCATTTTTATATTATTGTATGACAGACTTTATATTTTACAGTCCACAAATGAAGTTTTTACAGTGCTGTGAAAGAGTATTTGCCTGTTTTCTGATTTCCTTGTTTTTTTTCCCCCGGATAATTTAAACCTGTATTTTGCATTACCTCATGTTCTACTGGACTTTACTTTTTTATGATGATCTGAAACCTGGTCATGTGATCAAACATGCAAATGCTTTTCCATGACACTTTCTGCTTCTGCTTTTATTGAAACCTCTCCACAGTTACAGACTCATGTTCTGAGTTTGCTGTGTGATCAGGCCAGTAGAAGCTGTGCATGTAGGACTAACCTCAAAGAGCACACCAAAGAAACTTCACAAAGATGAAGACGGCATTTCTTTTCAGATTTTCAGTTACTTTTAATGGATTCAGCGCGGCTTGTCCTGAACACTCTGTTCTGGGTAGAGCAATGACACTCTGGTACCTGTTTCAGTGGCATGAGTAATGAGCAAATCTATAGGTGCTGAGCAGCAGGAGATTTAACAGGCCTGTCAGAATGATATTGTTTATGCCGTGTTCAGGATTAATACATTATTTTTTATTGGTCTCCGCGCCACTGTAAATTGTTACCGAGCTGCGCTTTTGGGATCTGTGCCACACACTGCTAAAATAAATCATTTTGAGGACTTGACTCCGGGTTATACCTGTACGTCCCCTTCCCCGCATACGTGCTTTTTTTTTTTGTTCTCCACAGTCCTGCTATAGTCAGGCACACAGCTTGTGAGAGATGGTGGGGCTGTAGCGGTGGGCTGGCAGTGGGGTCTTTGGGGTCCCGTGCTTCTAGGGGGCGTGTGCTGGCTGTATCCGTGGGAGAGGTGGGCGGAGATCACACAGACTGATTGAACACAGGGCTACCGCACCACCCGCCTCACATCTCGCCCTCCCCTTTGCTCGAGGACTTCCAAGCTCCGAGGCCCTGAAACAACTTGATTCTCTTGCCTTTCCGTCGCCGGCAGCCGTAAACAGCCCTAAAGCAAAGGGAATAAAGGATGTGCTGCACTCTGTTAGGATATCATGACTTATATATGAAGGGCTGTGTGCAAGTGCTCTCCATGTACCAGCGCGTGTTTTTTCACCATTATTTTTTTTTTTTCGACTTCTCCAACTTTGCTGTTCTTCATTTTGCAAAAAAAATATTCCCTTTGAGCCTTTTTTTGAAATTACCGTGGATGGGCAGCCCTGAATGATTAAGACGCTGAATTTGACTGGGACGCTGCCGTGTATACGATAATTTGGAGAAAGCATTTGAGCGATAGCGCGCAGTGAGCTGCAAGTTTGCCGAAACAGGGAAAGGTCAGTTGTATCTGGCACTCGTAGACTGGCACAAATCCCTCCTGTGCTGCCGCCAGTTGTGGACTCAAAGGGTAACACATAATTGCATGTAGCCTTAACTTCACTCCTGGTTGTCAGAGTTCCTCCAGTTTGTCTGAACCAGTTTCATGAGTAGCATAGCCCTCCATTAGCCAATTTTACAATGAAGTGATTTTAGCGCAGCAATGCTAGTTTACTCCACCCTGCAGCTTTACTGAAGAGACCAAGGTTGTTGTTGCAGTGGTACAGATATACAGTTGTAATGAAATGTGGAAAATCCATTAAATCGTGATGGGAAGTGCAGAGCTATGAGGGTTTGTAATATTTTCTCTCATTGCTGTCAGACTGGAATGAAATCACTCATTAAAGCAGACTGAACTCAACCAATATGGACAGTAAATATTAGATAGTGTGTGTCTTGCCCCATTTTAATAACCTGAGCAGTCCTGCTGACTTGATGTGGGCACAGGATGGAGGTAAGTGAATGTCATGGTTAGAACAGTGCTGTGATGAATACACTGTGGAATATTGCTATTCAGTCCATAATAAGTGCAAAGCAAATTGGCAGGAAGAGTGATGCAATATGGACCCACAGCCTCATCATGTGTCAGCAGCTGCTCCTGCTAAAATTCAGTCCGTATAGCGCACTCTGTTCTGCATTAGCACCACTTCATAAAGCCCTCTCAACCTAATCCCTCTTCATTTAGTCTTTGCTTTCCCATTTAACCAATGCATCAACATTATCCTTGCCTTGAATTATGAAGGCATTAAACAACCCTAAATAATTCTCAAGGCGCCAAGGACATTTTTTTTTTTTGAAGACCAACAAGGTTCTTTTTTTCTTGAAAGTGCCCTGGCTGGGTTTCTGGCATTTATTGTAATATAATCATGCTTTATGTCATTATTAGTTGACACAAGGTCTCTTTGGACCTGGGAGAAGCAGCTGAGGTTGGTATAGATGTTAACAGACAATGGGTTCGAAGGACAGATGGAAACAAATGCATGATGAGTTTGTATCCCGTGTCATTGCCTCTTTTCAGATTTATTATTCAGAAACGTCTCCTTGATTAATGTTGAAAAAGAGGCTCGAACAGAAGGCCCTGTCTCGGGCCAACGCTCCGCATGTACGTCTCCCAGCATGCCGAGCTGTGTAGAGCAAGCTGCCTACACAGGAGCCACTTTACAGGTTGGGTTCTTAGTTTTTTCTATATGTTGAAAAAAATAAACACACAACACAACAGGGCAAATCTGACTTGTCTTCTTATCAGAGTCTTTTATGTTTCAATCACAGTTCGTTGATGCCATTTAATCATACTTTGGAAACATGGTTATTGCAGACTTTGGGATAATTGTTTTTGACTTAAAAAAAGGATAAGCGGGGTGGAGGTGGGGGTTGTATGCCTTTTACTTGAGGTCTGTTCAAGGCTGAAGTATAGTGAAAGTGTCCATCACCTTTGGTTGAAATATCATTAGAGGTAATTAGTGCTTTTCATAGCGAGCGAGCCAAGATTGCGTGTTAGCCCCTGGCAGCCATACCGAGAGTTTTAACTCTTCAGGGAATGTGTAAGACGGCCTAAACCTTCGTGATTTAGGCTACATTAAAAGGGGCATCATAACTAAAGTTATATCAGTGATAATAATATAAAAATCATATAGCCTTCTATGTCTCAAGCCTGTTAGGCCAATGAAAATTAAGAGATAAACCAGAACCGTGCATAAGCTAGCATATAAACAATACTGTTTTCACTTGGTGTGAAAGTCATATTAATTGTCTATGCTCACACGTACCAGCTTACATATAGGTTCTACAGACTGTTTCTACTGGCACACACTCACACTATGAACAAATTCACAAATCATTTTCAGAATACTAATAGAACTTTTCCAAGAATGTAGCCTATTTTACTGCTTCTAAACTCCACAGCTCTTATTTTAGAGCCGGCACCTGTTTGAATTTATGCTTTATTTTCACTTTTAGTGTTTATCTGAACAAAAGTTGTCAAAAGGAATAAGCTCAATGTGCTCACTAAAGCAGAATTCATTGTTTAAATTTAAAACAAGCCCCATAAGTTTTTCTTTATGAAAGTGTATAGCTCCAGGTATACGGCAGGAGAAAGCATAGCCTGAGGGCAGTGTGCTTTTGTGAAGCTCCACCGAGACTTCCGGTCTCCTCTGCTTATTTTCTCACCAGCTTTTCAAACTGTACCTCTTCTGAAGTTGCCCTTGGTCTTACATGTGTACCAGTAATAATGAATGAGGGGAATAAGATCTGTACAAAACCATCAAACATTTTACAGCTTGCTGCTATTGTAATAAAGATCAATGGACACAATATCAGTCATCATTTGAAGAAGAAGGAGCGCTTTGCAATTTTCTCTCTCTCTCGCTACAAACCCTGTCTATCGCAGATCTCATTTTAATTGCCATTTGGCTGGCCCTCTGAAGTCCGTTGTTGAAAGGTGCTCTTGCAAGCCCTGCGAAACAATTAAACCCTGTCCAGATTAAAGTTTTAACAGCTGAGATATGTTCTGCTCTGCTGCCAACTGTGTGTGTGCGTATGTGCATGGAATTACGAGTACTGTACTGTAGTGAGTGTGCATTTAAGTGTCTGTGTGTCTGTGTGCATATGGACGAATGTGTGTGCCTTGTATGTGTGTTGTGTGTTTGTGTTTATGTGCTCGTGCTTGAATCTGTGCGTAGGGGTTTCGAGAGGGGATAGAAGACGTGGGAGAAGGCGTTGGATGTGGACTCTTGGCTCTCGGAGAACATCAGCATGTCAGCCAAGGTCAAACTGACCAGCGAGGGCACGGGAGCCGGTGAGATCAAACAGCCGTCTGCCTGACAGCTCTGTATGAAGACCCAGCCCTCGATGTGGCGGACGGGAGCCGCACCATTTCACCGATTCAACACATACGCCGAGAAGCGTGTGCTGTAATAGCACATTGTAAAATAATAATGTGCCATCCATCCTCCCTAATGAAATATGTATCTCTCAGCCTGCATGGAGGAAACCGTTGAGCCACAGATGTGTTCTGCCCAACTTTAAACCAGAGCGCTCTTTTAGAGGAGTGCCAGGTGTGACCACCAACCATCCCCCCCTCCCCCAAACCGCCTGGCAACCCATTCTACACAACCCTCATTGGCAGAAACGTTCAGAGAACTGGAAGATTCTGTAAAAGAAGAGAGGAAAATGGGGAGAGGCAGAGGGAAAGAGTCTGAGGTGTATTGTGAGGCGTCTGCACTTGTTATGTGTGCAAAGTTAGCGTTGTCTGTCTTCTCAGCCTACAAAAACCTGTGGTGATCGCTGGAGTTGTGAATTAGCTATACCAGAGGTGGGCGATGAGGGCCATATCTGTCCTTGGTTTTCACTCCAACTTCTGGCCCTTAATAAGTAAATTGTCTTAATTAGCCAAACCATTTGTGAAATCTGACATTTCTGCTGCATTTCTTTAAATTATCATGAATGACCACCAAAAACTGTTCATGTCTCCCCCAAATGTAGCATTTTACTTTAGTATAATATATGCGCAAATCTATGTTTGCGTGTACAACCAATTACCTCAATTAGTCAGGGTAATTGATGGAAATAAAAACCTGCATATACACCGGCCCTCCAGGACTGGAATTGCCCACCCCTGAGCTATACACTAACCATAGTCAACAGAGTGGCCAAACTAAGGCCGAAAAGCATCTGTGAGCAGGAGCCATGAGCAAAGCTTTTTGTCACTGTACCTCTGCTTCACCTGTTTCCCATTGATTTCAAATACTACTTACTTTCATTTGTCAACGTAAAAGGGCCTATGTTTTGAGATAACACAGACAAAATGGTTGTGACTGTCTATAAAAGTGTTTCTATTGAAGAAAATTTAGCTGATTGGCCTGCGCATCCATCTTAATGATTTCTGTTTGTTTTCTGAAGTGGTATAATTGTTTTTGCATGAATTAAAACCCGACAAAAAATGTTTGTATTTAGCTCAGTAAATTGGACAGCATTTAGCCTAAAATTAAATGAAATGCCTCTAATCATGCAGTTTCGTATTACAATGGTCACTCAGAAGCGTCGAGAATTATTTTCTTTAATCCGACGTGTGAGAATCCCTGCTGTCTTATCAGAGCTCGGCGAGCAGTTGTTTCTGTCAGTTTAGTTTTAATTGATTCATCTAGCATTAGCTGCAGCAGCAGCTTTTCTTTAGAGATAGTGCCGTAGCCAGCAAGGGTTTTGGCAGAAGCTTTTTAAAAAGCAGAACGTCCACTGTAAATTATACCTAAAACAAAAAGTGGCTGTCATTATCCAAAATGCTCTGTCTGTTTCATTTGATGCTATTCAGCTATGCACAAATGTCACATGGTCTCAGGACACAAAATAGGTAATGTAACAGAACCATAATTATAAGACTTTAAGATTGGATATATCACCATTTTTATGGAGTTGGGGGGGGGAGGGGTGCGTTCAATAAATCTTGTTCAGTTCAGGTCTTTGAAGTGTAGAGCCCTGTTTGGCAGAGTTGAAACCTGAAATTCTGTGCTATGTTTGAGAAATTTGAATGGGGTTGCATGATAACCCAGTTTTGTATGTAATAGTCAAAGCTGAAGGATTTTTTTCATTTTGAACACAGTGCACAGGACTAAGGCCGGCACACTATAAGGTGAGAACATTCTGTGTTTTCAGAATTGTGTTTCCTCACACTATGCAAAATAAATGGATATCATTAATTTGTGTTATTCCAAATATCATTGAAGAACTAACGAGTGGCCTCTATTTGTTGTCGTTAGTGAGGTCTTTCATGTAAAATGCAGGCACTTGCCCCAAGGCCTAAACTGAATTGGAATTATTTTACCGCTGGTTAGGGTCCGCAGGACCTTAATAATGTCGAACTGGCCAAGAATCGATGACTCCAGGCAGCAGGCCATCTCTTACCCACAGAGTCAGTCATTAGAAAATGAATAAAAAGAGCACAATTGTTTGTCTGTATTGTACCTCTATTAGTAAAGATGTGTTTTGGTGTTATTGAGCCTGGACTGGCAGATAAGAACATGTGCTGATTGATGACTACGTTGATGGAAGGATTTGCAGATAAAGTAGTGTTCACATAGGGTTTATTCTTAATGGGGTGAATGTTGACGGAGAGACTGTAGAAGTTCTGTATGTGCATGTCATGGTGGAAGGAGGTGGTGTGAAGCAGGTACAGGTTGGGGTTTATCTGAATATTTTTGCTTGTTTTTCACGTGTTTATGCATATTTATTTATGTCTGTGAAACTATGTGTCCAAATGACCTGTAATCAGCACTGTGTGCACGTGTGTGTGTGTGTGTGTGTGTGTGTGTGAGAGAGAGAAAGAAAGAGAGAGAGAGAGAGAGTACACGTGTAAGCAGGTTCAACTCTTCTAGGATTGCATTTGTATTTACACCTGTAGAATGACCTCCCCTCGTTATGTAGCTCTGCTCCCTGTGACACTGCAGCGTGTCATTTATACAAACAGAGAGTGAGACTGCTGCATGCACACTGTCCTGAGGCATAAACCACTAAGTTAACCAGGTGAGTTCTCATATTTATGGGCTTTGTGAAATAACCCAGCTGCACCATAGACGTTGTTTACCCCAGAAGCTTTGTAAGTAGAGGTCTCTGGGTAGGCGCTGGGCAGGGACAGCCTGATGACAAACACGGCATATTTAGTCTCGTCTGGGAAACATCAGTAAACAGGAGAAAATGGAAACAGCTGCTAGCGAACAGCTGACTTCTTACTTTATTTCAGCGCACCAAATCGGCCCAGGTTATGACAGGTGCCCCTGTCGTTTAGAAAGTGCGTAAACAGGACGGGGTCTTCACAGGGGACAGGGCAGTGGAATTTATAAATCTCCACCATCTACCTGTGGGTGTGGTGCTCATACTAGACCCTGAGCGGTTGTATTTTTCATTTACAGCCATACCGTGCCTCACCATACACTTTGCTTGCTTTGTATCTCACTTTAAGCATTACAGTGATCCGTAGGTGTCGTATGCTGTCAGCATTTTTCCATTTTCTGACTGCTCTGATCAGTATTAGGAAGTCGTAATTTGTTTTGATTACATTCAGAAGTGTGAGCACACGTGTGTGTATATGCGCGCGCTTGTGTGTGTATATGTGAGTGAGTGTATACTTGTGTGCATATGTGTGTGTGTGTGTGTGTGTGCGTGCCTGTGTGCCCGCTCTCTCATAAGTTTTTTTCAGTCCGTCTTTGGCACTTTTCTTGTGCCTTGTACAACACACTGTGGGGAGCAGGAGATTATTATGGCACTGTGAACTGCTCACAGCCGTGTGGATCATTATTAAAGGAAGGACACTCTCCTCTCTCCCTCTCTCTCTCCTCGTAAATTCCAGCAGAAGCACCTGCTCATGACTCCTCCTGATATGTTTTAGCAGCTCCGCTGTAAATAATCCTGGTGATCAGGGCTCTGCAGTAACATGACCATGACGGGGCGACTCGGACCGGGGGGAGAACGGGCCCCAACTCCGCCTGCATTAATCATGTCCTAATTGAATCTCGCTTCTTGTATAAGAAAAAAAAAAAAACCGTGATTGAGCTTTGTTTTCCATTTTCAAAACAGATGTCACCGTAATCCCTGTAAAGCGATCCACAGAAATGTGTTTCGTTTGAAACGTTTCCTGTCGCAGAAGCCCATCAAAACTGATCTCCTGGAAGCAAAACCACGTGTTGCCTTCAGTTTGGTTGCTGTGGATTTTTGGGGGTCCAGGGGCTGTGCCTGCTAGCTGGGCTATCACCTAAGTGCTCCCTGTTCCTCGGAGCTACTGAGTTTCCAGGCCCTGGCATCAGTTCTTGGTGTAGACCCCCTGATCGCTGGTGCCTGGACATAGTGTTCCCTCCTGATGCCGCGCCACTCTGCCCACTAGTGGAGTGGAGGTGTGCTTGGAACTGGAGTGGACATTTCCCAGGCAGCTGCTTTCCCTATCACTGACTCTTCCTCTCCACTTTCTCCTCTCTCTCTTTCTCTCTCATTTACCCTCTGCACTTTCACCCTTGCCTGGTCGTCCATTATTTGTGTTCTGGTTAACCTCAGCATTTTTAAAGGGGGCATTCTCCCACTGACCTTGCTTACTTCCAATACAAACTGACTGGTTGAAGGAAGGCTATGTGGCGTTCTGCCGCTGGCAACTACACATGAAAGTATTGCTGATTAGGGTGTAAAACCAGTAACTTTGTGGTGCCATGACATATATTGTGACCAGACTCTCGAACCTACAGTTTCTTCCCTATTGAAGCCCAGCGTATAAAGCTATTTCGGTATGTTAAGCACAACTGATGAAGTTCCAGAAAGTTTTGACTTACTGGCTGTATTATATGCTGCTCTGTGCTGGTTTTTAATCAAAGCTTTGTTTTGTTATTAGAGAGAATCTGTTCTTTGGAAGAACACCCTACTGTGAGCTTAAAAGCGGTTGTCCCATTTGATCATTTATTACACATTTAAAGTGGTTTGGAAATGACTGTGGCTATCGCGGTTTGCATCCTAATTGAATTCCTCCTTTCCCATTAGTGTGTCCAGATTTGTGCCTCGACCAAAAGGCAAGAGCATTCTTAACAAAGCACTTGTCAACAGCTAACAGTTGTCCCATAAGAATACATGGTTTAGATTTGCATTTACATGCATCTGTTGCCAGCTATTCCATTGCAGTTCTCAGCAGAGCAACAGAAGGGGTCCTATTCTAATGCCAGCACACTGATTTTGTGGATTGAGTATCTGGTCTTGACACACAAACCAATATTCCAGCCCCTTGATCAGCTTGTAATGCACAAGAGTTGGCTCTCAGTTATGGAATTTTAATCCTGTCCGGTTGATAGCTGCTTTCCATTTGCTGCTTCTAATTTGGCAAGGTATTACCAACCCTCGGCCATAGGGGGCACTGTATGTACATCCATGTTCCTTTGCTGCAGGTTATAATGAAGTACTGTACAGTCTGCCAGGTGTCAGACCTGTGGGTAAATTCTAATTCCTCTGTGTAACTGAACCCTCCTTGAAGACAAATGCCCCTGGACTCACTCTCTCTCCCATAATTCAGCACTGTCATCTCTCACCTTGATATAAGCTCAGTGAGTATGTAAAACATTCCTTTGGGGTTTGCTCAGTTTTAATAACAGCATTTTTAAAGAATTGCTGTGGAAAGTAGATATCATTTTACTGCTTTTGAACAGTCTTGTGCAAGTCACTGAGTAACTGAGAAAAATAACACTAGGAATACACCACCAGTTTTAGATTTTTTTGTGTAGATTATTTTGTTTGCCTGGTTATTTCCCTGACATAGGAAATGATGAATTTGGAAGTATAACCCGAAGCCAGTTTCATTTGCCATGCAAGCGTCACCTGGGCAAGTATGAAGTGATATTTTCCTAATTACCCTGGACAGTATACACAAGCTCTGTTTGATGTAGGTGCACTGGGGTTCATGTACTACTAAAAGTGACACTTTTTTTCAAAATTGTGGATACCTCAGTTAATAAATAATGACATTTAGCACATTTCTTTTTCATGTTTCTTCTTGATCATTTTGAATTGAATTTTAATTCCTCCTTTATTTTCTGGCTAGCACGACTAAAAATACTGCTAATGCTTCCCTCTTGCACTGACATTGAGAAGTTTAATTCTGTTGTCAGGTTTGTAAATTAAACACTATACTTGATATCAAGGAAGGTTTGTATTATACAGATGTTGATTGTTGTGACCACGGAGAACATGGCATCAAATCTATTCAAATGCGTTCATATACATTGATGCACTTCAGATCAGAGTGCCAATAAATTCCTAAATGATCTGTCAATACATTTATAAAACTTTGAAAACAAATAAATGACTCATTCAAGTCCTTTTTTTTGGCCCCAATGGCAGATAATGCGAGCTACACTCCTTACGTTTTGTCATAATTCATGAACCGGAACTGCTCCCCTGCTCTTTTATTACAACTCACATGCAAAATCTCAACTTATAGAGGCTGTGGAGTCTTGTGAGCTACTTCATATTTTAAACAACTCAAGAGTGTGTGGTACCTTCCGAAACAATCATATTCTCACTTTACTATATTTATCCTGTGCTGCTGTTGGCCATTATTGTTTCATTAAAGGTCCCATAATGTGGAAAGTGAGTTTTCTATTTCCTTTTTGTGATTATAAAGCAGGTCTAAGTGCCATGTAAATGCTGTGAAAGTATCAAAACGTTCAGTTCATGGAGAAATGCACAGCCCACATTCAGAGACTGAGCCTTTATAATGAGCCGTTTGGACTTTCCTGACTGAGTGATGGCACAACTATATACTCATCTGCATGAGCCCGCCATAAGCCCCGCCCACCATTCCAAGTGCATCAACCAGTGCCCCACATGCTATTTCTGCACAAAAGTTAATGCAAGGCGGACAATTAGATCCACAACGGCACTTAACACCTCGCAAACATTTTATAACCCCAATCATTGTGGCTCAATCCCGCCCATTCTCATCTTGTACATACTCTTGTTCAGGTAAGTTACCTAGACAGAAAGGCTTATGGTGGATAATGTCATGAAAAAAAGCTGGCTATTTTTCTCGCAAAAACAGCTAGTGCTCTGTCTTCAACTGCAAGTGTCTTTTTTTCTGCCAACATTGGAGGATGCATAAAAATATGCAGTGGCTTAGATTTCTTTTCAAAGAGAATCTGCAGCTAGCCAACTCAGTATTTATAATTTCTGTTCACATATAAACTGAATTCCAAGTGTAATGTTTGCTAAATTTACATGGCTTCGTTGTCTGTGTACTGAAGTGCCACCCTAAAAATTGCTCAGCATGCATGCATTACCTGTCCATAATTATTGTGTACTTTATTAGCTAGGTACTAAATCAAATATGTGTTTAGAGTTAAATGTATGAGACAGGTCAATAAAAATTAGAATGTATAAAATGGGTGACCGTGATGGAATTCAATTGCTGACAATAAATGGAATATTAGTTAATACACTTCAGGCCAAAAGTTTGGAAACAAGATCAAATTTCTACAAAAAAAAATCATAGTTTCATTGGCATACTTTGCTACAAAATAAACATGATCATTATATCAAGAGTCACATATCAGAATACATTTTTATTCAAATTATCAGGCCCATATTACTAGGCCCATGGTCCTAGTGCCCGCCGGATTGCCGGTGGCATCTGGTGGGCTGTAAATCATGACATGAAGTGAATAATGCAAACTGTGATTTGTTTTTTACTTTTTCACTGAAGTTCTGACTCTTGCAAGTCTTCTCAACCCCAAAACTAAGCCCCTCCTTTCTTTGTTAACATTCATTAAGCAATGGTTTGGTAACATCAATGAATACAGTACCTAAAGGTAAATAAGAAAAATGGTGCACATCAATGAAAGAAAAGTCTAATCATGCAGTAAATACATCCCAAAATCCATAGATTTCATACTGGTTTTTAAGAAAGACTTTGTGAACAGAAACTTGAAGTTGCTTCCAAATTTTTGACCTTATTGGCCTTGCTTCCAAACTTCTGGCCCGTAGTGTAGATGTTGCAACAAAGATGCTAGCAACGAACTATTCTTAACATTAGGGACTGAATACGGTGAGCAGTTAGACTTTTATGGCGAATGCATGTCGCGCTTGTTTGTGAATGTGACTACAATCCTCATAGTTGCTTAGCCTACAGCCATTATGTCTCCATACTCATTGTGTAGTTTAATAGCTTGCTAATAAATCAGTCATGCATTTAGAGACTGTTGCCAGTTCCCAAGGAATTTTGCTATGGTTGCAATCAGTTTGTGCATGTGGCTGGTGCCTCTGTTTGCTAGCAAATCAGACCAAGGCTCATTTGATAGAGGGGATGCCGACTGAAAACAGCCTGTTTTCCGGATGATAAAGAATGACAGGAATCAAATGGCCAAGGAATCATGGATTTTATGCTTTTTTCTTCTATAAAGTTTGTGTACCTTCTTTTTAGACATCCAAGAATATTATGATTTGGAGTGAAAAATAATAATAATTAAAAAAAACAAGCAGCTAAATGCTGGACCTCTGACTGTATGCTGCTCTGCATGAGCGCGTGTCCTAAATGACTATGATATAATGTGGTCAGTGATGATACTGCTTTAGTTTCCTGGCTGGTCCCCCAGTTGCTTGAATAGTTTCCAGGCCCTCAAAGCAAGATGGCAATCAGATGTTGAAAGAATCTTCTGAATTTTTAGGTACAGTTTTTTTCTATCGTTGATTAAAGCTGCTTTCACACAGGACGCGAAACGAATTTTTCGCACGACAGATTACATTCAAAGTCAGTGCAAAGACGCGAATCCCGTCTTTGCATTGACTTTGAATGTAATCTGTCGTGCGAAAAATTCGTTTCGCTTCCGGTGTGAAAGCAGCATAACAGTGTGCGATTAGAATACGGTCACTTCTGAAGAAGGTTTAAACAGTAATAATGTGTTGTTACACAGCCATATGCTCATTCCGATGCTGAAGTCATACTTTTATTCTCACTCAATTTCCTGTACGGGAATATTTCTGTTCATCGCATGCCACAGACAACACATTGGCTAAACTAACAGCCTAATGTTATGAGAGCAGAGGTATGCTCCTGATTACGAAACATAGTTTAGTCACTGACAGACACGGTAATAAAAGTGTCCGCAAATTGAATTTCGGCTTGAAAAGAAACAGGAATATCTCGGGAGCATTTGGGAAAATGATCTCCAGCTTACATGGCACAGCTTCAAGAGGTTTTGGGAAGACTGATGTTGCCGAGAACAAGATTGGACCACGAGGCCTCCGCCCAGCAAAGCAAAAATACAGAGCGCGTTACTGCTGCTCAAAATTCATTTCCGACTATTCGCAAAAATACACGTATTCGTGCAATTTTGTGTTTGCGTGCACATGTGCGCTTAAGTGTATAATGTCAGTGTACATACAAACGGAACCTGAGGGAGTTTTTCCTCATCTACATGAACGTGCATAGATGCCTTGGAGATCCCCTGTTGTAACTTATGAATTATTTTTCAGTCAGCTGTGGCGACGTGTCTCAGAAACGCGTCGGGAGTCTCGAAAGAAGTGACGCGTGTTTGAGTGGAGTGGTAAAGCTTTTAGGCCTCTTTGTAATCCATTCAGGAAGCGCAGGGGAAGAAAGGCCTCTGCTACCTCACAATTAACCTCTGTAGCTCTGCAGCGTTTCTCCAGCAGCGGCTCAGACTCTCCTGGGGCCTCTCTCTGGTTTTAACATGATTGACTGACTGTTTCAGCGCATGCAATAAACAGCAGTCAGACTGCGCCGTGATTAAACAGAACAATGTCTCCTCTCTCCTGCAGTAAGCGTCGCTTAATGCACCGGGCCCAAACCACTCGGGATGTCTCTTTAAAGAGGAACTGCGTGTAATTACTTAAGTGAGTGTATTTTGCATGCCTTTGCGGTGTAAGAACGGTAGCGTGGAGAAAAATACCAGATCGCAACCCTGGTACCGTGAAAGTTTTGCCGCACTCAGTAACCCCTCTGAAATCTCCGGGGATCCCTTCAGAGGGATCGAGTGACCCAATTAATGTGGCAGCTAGAAAGTGTGGCTGTGTGTGTGGGGGGGTTAACAGAAGGGCCCAACCTATATCAGCCATTAAGGTGAAGGCTAGTGTGAGTTTGCTTTGGGCTGAAAACTACATGAGCACAGACTGTTCATATGGTTGGTTGAAGAGGTGGTTGGGGGGAGTTGGGATCTGGCTACTAGGTACACAGGCAGCAGGACACTTTCATTGTTTAGTGTGAGGTCAGCAGCAAGGGTGTGAGTAGCCATTTTAGCCCATCAGCACCTTCCTCCCTTGCCTTGCTTAATTAGAGTATCCCTGACAGAGTGGTGTCCGGTACATCCTCTCCTCGGTCACGCCGCTCTCTCTCCGGGGCGGACATGTGGCAGGCCTGTGCAAGAGCGCTAGCTAGGGCTCGGCTCCGGGGCCCGATATTTGGAGGCCCCGTGTGAAGGGTGTTGTACAGCCTTTGAGGCAGCTCAGACATGGCTTTGGAGCTCCATGGCTCTGACAGTGTGTCACTCAAAACACCTGGGCCACCTCTTTCTGATCCACCCAACCCCCCGGTCCTGCAGATCCCTTGTCCGTCCCATTCAGAACCGTCTGAAGCCCAAGACATCTCTACACCGGAACATCGCTTCTATTATGTGCTATTTCCTCTGTTTTATATGATACATCTGCCCACCTCGCCATCGAGGTGCAATCTATTCAACAGTAAAGGTCGCGGAATTGTCTTGCACTTCCACCGAAGCCACATACATGGAGGACATTATCTGAGCGTGGAACTTTCTAGGGTTATCCCTGGAGTTTCTTTCAGCCTCTCCAATCCTTTCTAATGACAAAAACCTTCACTGCGCTGTTTGAAAGGGGCTTTATCAATGAAGTGAAGATCTATAGTACCATTTGGCATTTTATTATTATAATGAAAAGCAGCTAGACCAAGACGGCAAATAATGTCACGACAAGAACTTTCCAATCACGTGCAGGGCTAGTATTAATAATGAAATAGCAAACATTTTTGCATAATGTTGAGTAACTGGATTTCCACTGAACCCCAGTTCCTATGAAGGCATATGAAGACCTTTTGCTGTGATTAATCCATTCACACCATCTTCTTCTGTGTGATTTTCTTTCTTTTCTCCATCCACTTTGGAGTTAAAATAGCAAAATACTGTGGTCAGGGTCGGTCTAAGATGCACTCTTACAATGTTACTGCTGGAGCGAACTCCCCTTCCGTCACAGCTAATTAGCGCTAACTCAGAGGGACTGAAGGCTTCCTTACTTTACAGAGTTTTCAAAATCCAACGTGGGGCAAATGTCTCTTTGGTTAAAAATTCAAATAAATCTAGACCAAACCTGGACTAGGATGTGGAAAATCCTCCAGCTCTGTAACTTTGGAATTGTGGATTTGAGCCAGGGAATACCACAAGAGAGGACAATCATATTATCTTAAGACTGAAGAAGGGCAGGGGAAATGGCTCATATGACAGGCCAAGACCGTTCCTGACTCATAAATACTGTATTTATTATAGCCTGGTCGTCAGTGTACTTAGGCTGCACACAGAATCTGTTTCATTTCATCGCGTTTTTCCTGTCTAAAGACACTTCCAAAATGAAATCGCTGAAAAAAAAACACAGAACTATTTGCCAGTGATATAATGTGTTGTCCTCTTATATTATTGCGCTTGTGCTCTGATCTTTAACTTACATTTGTACACTTTCATTTTGATTATCGTGACATTGGAAGATGATGCGTTATAATGGGAACAGTCACAGTGAAAATAATAAGGAATAGATCCTTGATGAGAAATGCGATTTGCGTGTTACTAATGATAGCAAAAACATGTGGTGACAACTGAAGGAATTTCAAATGGGCAGCATATCTGTTCCACATGTGGAATCTTGGCCAAAGTGGCCGGCATTGAGTCATGAAACCAAACTGTCCCTTGCACAAGCGTACATGAGTGGGGCCATGGAAGTTGTGAATGGAGCTGTACTAAATACAGTAGCGGAGCTTCTAAGGGTGATCTGGGGCTTCTCAGACTGAGTACAATGCTCTGTTTTTCAAAAAAAAAAAAAAAAATTCTGATGAAGACACAGCAGCATCAAACTATATAAGTTTCATTTCACACCATTACGGGGTTTGTGCGTGCGTAAAGCTTTGTATCCTGAACAGTGCTGTTAGTCGCTGGTAACCCACGGGGCTGTGCTGCGACCGCAGTATCAGGCCCAGTCACACCACAGAGCCCTGCTTCTCAGCTCTGCGGCCTGTTCTCAAAGGAATAGCTCCTGCTTCCAGAGTGCTAACATGGAAAGCACAATTAAAACTCTCGCCTCAAACAAATCTGCTGCACATTAGCAACTCAGTGAAAATCAGTGTTTGTCACAAATTTAAGAGAGAAAGTCTGCTTTTTAACTCATCTCAGTGTTCCCACAAAGAAAATACTGGCATCTGTTAGTTGCAGGCTGCAGAATTTGTATTTAGGGCTTTGTTTTAAAGTAACAAAGATGTGACTGTTTAGTGAAATGATTTCAGCATCCATCCGAGTCCTTTTCCCTCTAATTTATAGGCCGGCTGCTCATCACCCGCTTTTCTTTAAAGCACGCCGCAAATGCAAAGCTCGTTCCTCTTTGGCAAGTTTGTGAAAAACCATGGAGCCACATCTGGCGACTTTTTACTGCCCCAAACAGGGCTGGATCTTATCTTCATCATTTTAAACTCACATCAGCACGACTCCAAAAACATGGGATCGTGTGGTTTATCTACTTTGCTCCCAGATGGAACGGCGAGGTGACCCATTTGTATGCAAAGAACATGCTGGGATTCAAATTTCCTTATCTCCCTAAGCTTTCCGCATAGTGTGTCGCCATCGGCCCACGGAACTGTGCCAGCTCTATGTCCTCATTGATTCTGTCATTGATTGGTAATGAGCTCACAGCAATTAAAACATGGTGGTTATAGGAGAGAGAGTAGGGGTTATCAGTCAAATGGCTGCCAGGATCTGATGAATCTGATAAGGCTACTGCCCTTGGGTAACATGATGCAACCAAACAGGGCCTGGTGAGAAAGCTGCCACCTGATCATATTGGCCCAGTCATTCCTTCTTTGCTAAGCTACTGTTTGTGGTCAAAAGAAATATGTCTTCCTTTACTGAGGATTCTGTCATATCACCATGTAAGATGAAATTGACCTGGGATTGCTATTTAAAAGGGGTAATGGCATGCTGTGAGGGTGTTACTTGCATTTTATGAAGGCTCTATAGTGCTTGTTGAATTCACTATGACCCAGTCTATTTCTGGCTAACGAAGTCTAACAATCTTGCTTCAGAACTGAGGCTGCTGTTGCAGCTCTATGAGCCATTTACAGTCCTTGGTGTTGGAGTGATGATAATGAAGTCACTGCCCTTAGCCTTGCAAGGCTAAGTATATTCGCTGCTTGCGACGCATAACATTTTTTTTTTTGGTTGGAAAACCATCCGTGTTAAAGTTTAGAACTCCAGTCTCCATCATGCCTGAAGTTAATCGCTGAATGATTTTCCGCCTCTCGTTCTCCCTACTTCTCTTTCACTAAACAAGCAGCCACTCGAAGAATGGGCCTAAAGTTGGAAGTCGCGTTGGAAGTTTGCCCGCATCTGCTTTCGCGTCGCCGGAGCGGACAAGGTTGTCCGCCGGCCGCCAACAACGCCCAGCCAAAGGATCTCTATCGACCTGCTGAGCTGCCATATCCTCAGCTGATCCGTCAGTGGGTCGTTTATGTGGGCAGGGTCTCCTGCAGGAGCCCAGGGCCTGCTGCTGCTGGGGGTTAGCGCAGAGCTCGCTTTAATCTGTTTTACATCTGACTCCGGCTGCAGCACAGGCAGGAAGGGGAGAGAGAGACGGGGGATCAGTGGGCAGCTGAGGGGTGGGGCCCAGGATTAGGCGGGCTCTTGAAGAACACCTGTGCGTCATTGACAGATCGCCTCCTGCTGAGCCTTCGACAGACAGGGGGGTATGTGGCCTATGCGTGTGTGTGTGTGTGTGTGTGTGTGTGTGTTTTCGTCCCCCTTTTTCCTCTTAACAGTTTTTTTTTCATTTGCTGTATTCTTTTACATTGCATTTTTGGCATACTGTTGGTGGTGGTGGGGAGTGGGGGGTGGTAAGACTGTTGGATAGAGGTTGTGTGGAGAGGGAGTGTGGAGTAGGGGGCAGGTTTTAGAGACTGAGCACCAGCTGCATTCCAGCACAGCACTGATCAGTCTGGGGAAGTGGCAATTATCCCACCCTCACCCGCTTTTGCCCACCCACCCCCGCCCTTTCACACCCTTACCCAGGCTATTTAACCAGAACAGCATGGTTTTTTAGACAAGCATGCACTCAGACATTTTCTGGAGAAGTCATCTCATCTCCTTTCCCCATCACACAAAGACAAGGTTCTGTTTCCAAGTATAGTGACTCAGACCTTCAATTTGAGTCACTTTACTGGTCCGGCCCTGCATTTACTGCTTTGATGTCCAAACTGCATTTTCCTGGAGTGCGAGTCACAAAAAAATATATTGCTTTCCTTTAATATTAGTATTATTTCAATACTATTTTATGCCTGATTTTTATAGGAAATTTTTGAAATGCAACAATTGCTTCCAGGGTCTGTATGAATTAAACTTCCTTGGGTCAAATACGAGTTTAATAATTTGTTCATCTTCCTAGCTTTATAAATATGCATTGTAAATAAACCTGGTGTTTCCGCTGGTTTGAGGTAAATTAATGAGCGGCACACAATTTCAAGCCAATTAATTGTCATTTTATTTGTTGATTTAACTCCTTGACCTTACAATTTATCTGTTGTTTGTCATATCATTTCCGAAAAGGCCCTCTAGTGTGTATGTAAAAGAGAACTGTGACCTTCAGTGGAGAGCAAAGGTCATAGTTCAGCTGCTGTGTATTTTAATAAGTCACAACAAATATGTGGACCCCTCAAGAAGGGAGAAAAGAGGGACTGTTGGGAATTTCAAGGGGCTGTCTGTTGATGCCGGCAATTGCTCCAATCTTGCTCCAATCTTCCAGTTTATCTACCTGTGAAATTCTATCAGACATGCGATTTCCCATGGTCACATGAGCAGGTCCCTGGGTGGAGAGCTCTATGGCGAGGAATGGCCATTCACTCTAGGAGGCGACCTGCCCTTTGTGGTCACATGATCCAAGTGTTCACAAAGGTCTCGGGAGCATCGCGCTCTTCTTTTATAAATACACAGGCCGCTGCATTTAAGGAAGCAGGGACATTAGCCATGGAAATCGGATGCATGTGTAATTTTTCATGAGGCTGATCTGGGTGTATTTAATCCGGTGAATGGAACCCAGTTCCATTATGTAAAACCAGTGCTGCTGGTTTTACATAATAACAGAGAGGGGTGGCGTCCCAGCTCGGCGAGGTAAAATGGTGTCCGTCCCATTTTGAGCGTGGAGCTTCCATTGTGCGCCTTTCTTCCGGGACAAAGGCCGGAGAGCCCGCGCTCGGTTGGTGATGGGCACGGACAATCGCGGTGGGCTCTCCAGTCAGCCGTGCGCCCCTGCCAACCGTCCACGCTTCCTGCCCAGCTCACCCCGCCCACCCTGCTCGCCCCGCCTGCCCGCCCGAACCTGGGACGCGGGGCGAGTGCCACCGCGGCGCTGTCAGACCTCAGCGCCGCACAAACGACCTGTCTTTATGCAGAGCGCACTGAATAAAGACTGCTATAAGATAGACCCCCCCCAACCCCTCCACATTCCTCACTCTCCCTCATTGTATAGTGTGGAGGAAGGAGCCCTCTCTTTGGACGCTCCGGCTGAAATAAAGCAGTCGTCTTCCGCGCACAATAGATGCGGCATTCTCAACCTTTTCTCCATTCTCCTTCATTTACATGGCAATGCGATTATCAGACTGGACGCTGTCATTGCGGAGTGCCCGACAATGCGCCTGACAACAAGTTTATCTAAGCACAAAGAGGACTGGTGAAGAATGGACTGCTTTATTCCAGCCCTCTGGCCCAGGTTTAACATATTGAAATGTGCCTGGTTGTGCATGTGAGGTGGGGGGTGTGAGGGTGTGGGGGGCTGTCACCGGGCTTCGCCTTGAGTGATGGACCGGAGGAAATCGTCCTTAACACAGAGAAAAAAAGAGGGACTTTGCATATAAACCCTGATGTGAATAAGAGCATTCAGCAGCTTTTAATCGGAGTGCGAATGGATGCTGGCAAAGGGACCTAAACGGAAAAATAACTGTTCACTTAGAGGAAGAATAATCAATCAGGGGATGCACATATTCTTCTCTCGTAGACGTCGCATAGTGCTCCGCTGTCACCCCCGCCGTGTCCGACTCATACGAATAGTGTATTGAACAGAGAGACAGTGGAAAAAAATAAGGCCAAAATTTGTTCTTGGTCAGAGCGCAGCAGGGTGGGTGTGAATAGCAGTATCAGTGTCAGTATTAATCAGCACAGGCCATATATTGCAAAATATGTAGTGCATGTTGTTTCTGGGCAGGTGGACTGATCTGCCCCGGATGCCAAATGAATGAACTGTGCTGCTGAACGTATTGGAATAAAGAGCTTCTACTCCTTATGTTTAAGTCAAGAGTAACTCTGTATATATCTGAACCCCCTCTCTTTTTAGGGTACCCTTTGTGACAATAATGCTTAAAGTTATAGACCTACTTACCCACAGGAACACACTCACACACACAGTTTATTGAACCACTAGGGGAGAGGGATGAGAAAAAATACTTTTGGAGGAAAATTAAATACTTTGACCTATGCTATACCGATTCAAAATGATCATTTGAAAGTGTTTTTGGTGGCTATGTATTTCTCTCAAGAATTAGCTGTATTAACCCATGGATGTTAAATGGCCCAATAGCTGTGGAATGATGCTTCAAATTAATATAACTAGGAAATTTTGATTCTGTTCTCTTACAGAGAATACAGTAAGGACATAAAAGTTGTACAGCTCTTCTGTTTGACCTCTATTGTTCATTCTCAGCATGGTTTGGGTAACTCGGAGACTATTCTGCAGTAATGACGAACTGGGAAGGCTGTGATTCGTTACATGGTGCTGCTCCTTGATGGAAACAGACATTCAGCTTGTTTTGTCGATCTGTTTGGTTCCAGGAATTATCTCATTGCTAGCATACTGATATTATAAAATAAAACAAACATAGAAATCGTGAAGAACCTGTCAGTGAGCAGCCAATTGATGTGCAGAATATGCCATTAAACAACTACGCCTTCACTTAAGGGCAATTTCAGATGATATCATTACAGACCTGAGTGAGGAAGAACAGGACTCCTCACTGCTGTCCTTATATGCTTTATAAAGGATCTGGGTTTATCATGAGAAAAGTTCTCCCAAGGATAGCATTAGTCAAAGCAATTTAGTTTCATAGTTATAGCAATTTTTCTTGGTTTATGGTTAGGTCATGCTGAGCAATTTACCTTGAATTTCTATTCACAAGCATTTGTTATTTATTTATTTTGCCAATATGTAGTTATATAACATTCGGAAGTAATTGCCTCTAAGAGTTGCTATTTGAAACACAATATTTCAGATTATTCTCTGTAAAATTTAAATTACAATCTTTGGTGCTTTTTTTAACAGAACAACATTTGGTGTGCTTTTCGAGAAAGAAATACCTCCTCCAAGACCAACTGTTCAACGACTCCTCAAAAATTGTGTGTGTTGGTATGTATAGTTGTGTGTCAGCATGTATGTGTGGATGTGTGTTCTTCTGTATAAAGTTAACAACACTAATAACACTAGCGGTACTGTACTGGGGGTGGGATAAAAAAAGTCTCTCAGCTGTGTTGGATCAGCTTGGCAAGTGGGCCTCGTAAAGACAATACAGCTGTTCCTTAACGTTCCCCCATCACGTTATCTCGAGTGGCAGAGAAAATATGTCTTATTAGTTCACGCGCTGTGTCTAAATTCTGTGCTACAGTGATGAATAATGTACAGGGCTGAGAAGGCACAGCGCCGCTGCGTTATGAGCTCCACCGCGCAGCTGCACGGGGAGGCTCAATCTCTCACTGCCGAAAAAAACGGGGGTCGTTCTGCACTTCCTGATCATCTCGGACGGGCCTGAGAGCTCCACTTCATCAGCCGAGAAATGCGCCCACAGCTTAGTGCCAACGTCCAAAGAAATCGCACCCGCAGAGGGCTGACCGAACTGAGGAAGGGAACAGGAACTTCTCGACACAACAGCGCTCGCAAAACAGCGACGCAGCGGAACCGGCCTTAACGCCTCCGCTCAAATGAAACCAAAACGCTTAATGGCATTAGAGACAACAACATAGAGAAACGTGCGGTGAGAAGGGAACACATTAAAAAAAAAGCAGAAGAAGAGAGGGGAAGGAATCTCGAGACACTTTGCTTTGTCTGGGGGAAAGAGTGGGGAGAGCTGGGCCAGGCTTCAAAGCATCCATTTCCATAATTGCCTTGTAACTCGGGCAAAAATAAATCTGAGGGGGGTAAGAAAAGCGCAATCTTTCAGATGGGTGAACGAGAAAAGCCCAGGAGCTCCCTCGGCCTCCCCTGATCCCCACTTGTTGCTTTTCTAATTCAGTGAAAGCATTCCCTTCCCTAACCTCCCTCAACAATAGGCGTGAAATCAGTGTCCTCCCTTTCTCCTGCCGCAGTCCTGAGGAGTGACACCTACCCCTGCCCCATTGTCTTCCTGTTCAGCCAACAATGCGCAGCTAATAGTGATCTATTACAAAGGCTGGCTACACTTCCACACCATTCAAATGTGTTTGTTCTTAAAGCACTTGCTATTTAGTGCCACTTTTCAAAAGTCCAAAATAGGTGTCCGTTAATAAGTAAATGTTCCATTTTATTTTCCCTGCAATAAAATTTGAGAATAATTCACTTTAAGAATTTGCATTTTAAGTTCCCTGTACAACTTTTTTTTTTTTTCGTAAACTGAAAAAATAAATAAATAAAAAAAATCAGGCCATAATCTTAAGCAATACTGCTTTCCACAGCATAGCTGAGCAAGGCGAGCTAATGTGTAGCAAGTGCACTGAGATAGGCAGGGACCTACTTGAAAGGAGATGACGTGCCATTTCTTCCCTTTGACTTGGACACGTCTTCGTCTCTCTGTGCCTAGCCCATCCCAGTTCTGCTTTTCCAGGCAGCACTGCTGACATGCTGGCACATTCGTGCAAAAGGGCAGCTTTCTTCCACTTGTGTAGCGAGCGGACAATCAGTGATGCCTCATAAAGGGATTAGCTTAGCGGACAAAGGGGACCGGTGGGTTCAAAGCTGGACCCACACCACAATAGAAGTGACATTTGTATATCCCGCGGCCTGGATGCCGGTGCGGTGCGGTTTGGGGTGTTGGGGGTTGACCGGGAGGTGAAGAGGGGACAATGACGAAAGGGGAGGACAGCAGGAAAAAAAAAAAAACACAAGGCAGTCCTCTCTCTTTTTTGGGAGCTGCTCCCTTTCAAAAAGCCACTTCAGCTAGCCATGAGAAACTCTCCTATTTATTTACTCTTCATTTTCTTTTTATTCAAATAGGCCGCTGATGGCTCCATTCGCTGGGCCTTGGTGGAATCCGAGCATCGCCTTGCCGGATCAACTGAAGCTTGTAGCCTTTCAGACCAGCAGACTAGATTTATTTTTAATTAATTCAATGTTTTTTTTTTGTTTTTTTTTTTTGCTAAATTAGGAATTAACAATGCATTCCTTAAGGATTGCATTGCTGTGTCCTCTAGTTTCATTCTAACAATGGTGATTATGAGCAGCTTAAATTAAAAAGTGAGTCATACTAAAATGCTTTTCATTCGTAGTCTACAGTGTTCTACTGTATTTCCTACTGAAGTAATGTTGAACTTCACTGTATTACACTGCTTAGGGAGGCATTTTCTGTGCCATTTTCTGGAAATGTGCATTAATCTATATTCACAAAGCTAAACTTCCGTGAAGTAAATCTTTAAATTTGTTGTTCGTGTATAAATAAACATATGTATGTTTTTTTTTTCAGATTCATACTAATAGCAATATTTTAGTCAAATAAAAACAAATAAATGAAACCCAACAAAAAAATCTGAATTGACTTTTGTGAAAGCAAAGCGGCTTGAGATAATCATGCATAATTACTTTTAGTCTCTGTGTCCAATCAATTATTTTTATGCATATTCATATCTCACGTCATAAATGTAATTATTTCCTCAAATCCCCTGCTGATAGGTCTCTGCTGGTTTAGATAGCTCTTACTATACCGTCTTGAAGCCCATGGTTTTGGGTCTTTCCTTCATTTTGAATTTAAATTATTATGTTGAAAAATATGGATCAGTATGTCCTGTAGTCAAGCTGATGTCAGCTGAAGAAAATAAAAACAAAATGATTTCTTGTGACTTTAACAGCCACCTTTATTGCTGATTTGACCATTTCTGTTTGTCTGTGGATGTAAATTGTCATGAAAATTATGAAATTATGGTGTAATCGCTAAGGCTCCACTCTTCATCTTCCTCTGCAGCAGTATCTTTGACACCCCTGAAGTGTGTGTGTGGCACCTGTATTAATGGAACAGAATGGAAATTGTGCCCACCACTGGCACTGAGAGGTGGGCTGGTTTTGAGTGGATTACTCAGATCCATGAGGCTTGGCCTGGAATTGAGGAGATGACAGTGGGTGAAACGGCGGCAGTGGAGATGATAAAGTGTAATGGGTGGGGGGGGTGTCAAAAAATCTTCCAGTTTGTTCCTTCATACACTGGCCTTTTTCATCCCTTAGCTATATGTCAAAGCATATTCTCCTGTACGTCTGCAAAAGGCTCTCTGCTGGAGCACTTCGCATCGCTGGGAGCAGAGAAATAAAAGAGGAGTCAGTGTTGATTATTGCTCATTAGCCACAAGGACATCCACTTAACGTGTGAATAAATGAATGACACACCAAGCCCTGCTGAAAATGGCCTATGTGTAGCTCTGAGCGAAATGTTGCTTAGTGGCTTCCATTTGCTGAATGGTAAAAGATGCCTGTTGGACATGTATGGCTACTCGGGCAGCCCTGATTACTTTGTTTGTGGACAGGCATTTTAATCAGTAATTTTATGGGAAGTCGTTTGGTCATTTATTTGATGTACCTCTCTCTCCCCCTCTCTGTCTCACTATTCACTATATACCATACATGTTGTGTGTGTATGTGTGTGTAGGTGTGTGCGCGCGAGCATGACCTCTTAACCTCGTGAGTATACCGCGCGTTTATTTAATTTTTTTCAAAGCACAAGATTAAATTAATTAAATTTTTAAATAATCGTTTCTCTCATTATTTGCACTATTTTCGCGGTATATTATTCACGTCCATAGTGCCATTATTGTCTACTTTTTGGCCGACCATCAGTTTCTGAAAAATCTCCTCACTTAAAACGTACCTTCGTCATTTTATGTCGCCTGTGGACTACGAGTCTACTTGTGTCTGTAATACGTATCATAAGGACGTTAAGGGGAGGGTGTTGGTCACTCGCTCGCTGTGGTATTTCCTGAGCCTAGGCCGGTCGTACGCTTCCGAGAGCAGGAACGAGTATGAAAAAAGAGATGATGACATCAATCAGTGTCAGCGGCAGACTCTGTGATTTATGAATATGCATAATGAGTGCTCAGTGAGATGGAGGGTCCTCAGGAATATAATTGATTAGACAGGAAAGCTGCATGGAGAGAGGAGCTGGGAAACGTCGCTCTTTTTAAAAACTGAAATGCAAAGGCTCTGTCCAACTCCCTGTCTCCCGCGGCCAGGTCTCCAAGCACTGCTTATGTGCGCAGTGGCACTTTGAACAGTGTTGCCGTCATTGATTTGCTTTTGCAAACCACTAAACGGACTGATATTCCCTCAAACAGGAAATCCCATGGTCGCGTCTAACTTGTATCCTGCGTAATCGGTAAAACTGTTATGTATCTGATTGTGCAGTACTATTCTGCAAGAGTGTCGATCGTTTTATGAATACATTTGTTATTTTTAAATCTGAATTAGGAAATTATTAAGAGAAGCCTTCTCTCCAGAATCAGCGAGCTCAAGCACGATAATTTTTTTCATCAATTATTATACATAATTTAAGCCCATTTTTCTTACTCGAACAACTTGCACAACTTGTGTAGGTTACAAGTAAATGTTTTAATTTCTGTGGCCCAACCAAAACTAAATTCCCCCGCTGCAAAATTATTGAAATTATTTCCATTTTTCTGTTTTTCTTTCTTTTTTTTTTTTTTTTTGTACTGTCACTATTAATTGCAGCGTTTGTGAGTGTGCTGTAAACAAGCACATGTTCAATTGAAATCCTACCGACAAGGGCTTTAAGCTCGCTGATGCATATTAAATAAAGGAGTCTGTCTCATGTGGCTTTAAAATCGGTGCGGAAAATATTTTTCCATTAATAATTTGACTATCAAGAATTCTCTCACAATTTCTGTGAAATAGTCCACTTGTTAAAGAAATTAGATGGCAAATCACTCTGCTTAAAATTGGCAACACTCGGTCGAAGATGATTCTTTAGGCCTACGAATTCGAACAATGCGACAAAACCTGTAAAAATTTGAAGTCCGGAAACATACAGTGGAAAATTGTATACACGTCTGCCATTTTTCTATTTTCAATCTGGCTAAGTATATTTAGGTTTCTGTTCCGAAGCACTGAGTATAGGGAATGTTCCAAAAACTTTATGGACGCTTCAGTATGAGATGAACAAGCGGCAGCCTGCCGATTGAATTTGTAAATTCATTGCGCTCGTTCTCGTTATACAATCGTTGAATTATACAACGTGACATAAAGTTCTTTACCAGAGTAATGATACCCAAATATAATGTTCATAGATTTTCAAATATCCTCTGATACTGCGATCGTATATTGCGCTTGCAGGGTGTTTAGCTTATTTGATGAGGACTTCAATGTAACAACTTGAACAAAACAAACAAACAAAGAATAACAATAAAAATAAAATAGAATAAAAACGATCAAAATAAGCTCCTCGACATTCCGTTAAGGGTGCTCGATAATTAATATCCTCATATCATTTTTGTGCTGTTTTATATGGTTTTCTAATACAATCAGCCGGTAAATAGGCTATAGGGCTTACCTGCTATTTGCCTCATTATATAATTGCACATAGTATGCGTGAATAAGCACATTATCCCCCGTCCCAGAAATATGAATTTATCTCTAAAAATGCAATTTTCGTAGAATAGGCCACGCCGTACGGGCTTGGGACTTCAGGGAGAGTGGCACCAATTTACGATGGCGACCAACAGTAACCTGTAGAGGGAGCTCGAACTCTAACTTTGCCTAAACTTTCTCTGCTCAACAAAGCTGCTGATATGCAAATTACCTTAGAAAGGGGAAAACAAACATAAATAAATTATTTCACGGTGCATATGAGGCATATGGAAAACTTTAAGATTGGATGCCTGATGAGAACCTCTAATACATTTTTAAATACTTATGTCTCAGATGTAATCAGAAAATTTAAATAATGACAATCTTTTGAAGAGTCATTTAACCTCTTGGCCGAAAACGTTTCAAATAGTAGTCATATTCCTCAATTATGTTGTCTTATTCCAAATGATTCTCAACAACGTGCAAGTTAATTGCCACTGTATTTAAATATTAGTGCATCAAAATTCAGATGTTGTGTCTCATCACAGATCAATCTTCACAATCAACCACAAATTAACAAAATGAATCCCAAACACACGCAATTAAGCTCGTGCACATAAAACTGCTTTAAATGCGCGCTAAAAACAAGGCCAGGTTATCAATGCAATGTACCAAGCCACGATAAATCCAGAAACTGTCAGAAATGCTTTGAGAAAATGAATTCATTATTATGCAGATCGCTAATGCTGAAAACATGGCAAACGTTCTTTTCCCCTGTAATATCTGCCACCCACCCCGAAACACCATATGCCATCTGATAAAGTTGCAACAGTTCATTTATTAGCCAAAATATATACTTTCTTGTACAATTTGGTTCACACATATGTACATTTTCATTATATACAAAACATTTTAAACACCAAATCCTCACGGAACTTACAAAAAGAAAACCTCACTGACTACAGTTTCATACAATATTACATTAGCAGTTTTACACAGGACATGCTTACAATGTAAGTATACAGACAGACAGTATTCTTATTTTACATTCCATACAACTGATTCAAAAAAATACACAAAATAAAGCGCCTACGAAGAAGACAGCGCCGAGAGAACCATTGCCGCTTCAAGCTGGTTCTGAGGCCTGGAACAAATGGAGACGTGAATAGAACAAAATACCTCTGATTACAAGATTTAAAAGGCGGGTAACTAATTTAAGTCTTGGGGTAAATAAAATAAAATAAAATAAAATAAAATAATGGCACAAAGAGGAATAAAATAAATCAAATCCCAGGCTAGACAAGCCAATTGAAGTCGATCAATAGATGACGCAGATTGAAGCTCATCGTTGCTTACAACTTGTAGGCCTAACTATTACAAATGTATGTCTGTTCCCTCAATAATACAGCAGAGTTCTATTGAATAATTTTGGAATTTTGTAGACTTATATTGTCAAAAACGATAAAAAATAATGCTTTGCAGTTCGATCAAATTTAATGCGGATGATTTTATAAATTTGAAACAGTAACCCAATGTTAATAACATAACAGTATCTTACCGTCTTTGAACTGGGTGGAAGGCTGTTTTAAACAACTTTTTCTCTGCTTCCAAGGCACTAGATTTGTCTGAAATAATAATCACGAAATAAAAATTAAGCATTAATTTTCTTTCTTGATTTTGTTGTTTTAGATTCAGCAACACTGGTTTTGTGTCTATAGTTTATTGACATACGCATTTGTATCCTAATAACGAAAAATAGTTGGCTAGATTTGCGGTTTTAATACGCCAGGCCTGCTGCTGATTTAACCCATTGCAATAATATGGACAAGCTTACACTGTGAGCAAATTAACAGTCATGTTCATGCATATTGAGACAATGTGTATCATGTTTTATTATAAGTAACAATATAGGCCTGTGGGTAATCTGGTTAATTCTAGCCAACTGCGCTCAAACCATTTTACTTGTCGTCAGCCTCAGCTGCAGTACTCTCTCTCTCTCTCTCTCTCTCTCTCTCTCTCTCTCTCTCTCTCTCTCTCTCTCTCTCGGATGTAACATTCACACATTTATCCTTTGAAGGCATATTTACCCTTTAAAAACAAGGACCGATCCTGCGTAAAATGCAAATGTTCAGTCTTTGTGAGATATTCTCACCAAAGCAAGACACAAAACAATGAATTAAACTGACTAAAATTCAACAATGGAAAATAGTTATGTATTAACAATATAGTTTAGTCATGTTGGCATGTACCTGTAACAGGTGATTCTGAATTATGACTTTTGTCCTCCATATGTCTGGCGTACATCGTAAGGCCATTCGCCGAAGCCTGGTTGGCCAGTCCGAGGTAATGGTTTGAGTTTATTAAAGCGAGCTGGTGGGCCGAGAAGGCTCTGTTTGTCCAGTTCTGAAGTTTCCCAACCGGACACGAGATAAGTCTGTGAGGAGCCATGATTGCTTGTGTTGCTGGAGAAGCCGAACTTCCATTCATCATCGGAGACTTTCTTGGATTGTCCGGAGTAGTTGCAGTTTCAGCCAAAGACCAAATTTTAGGTTTCTGCGCAGGAGCTGCGTTATTTTCAGAGGGTGGAGAATTAATGGATGCTTGATTCAGTTTTAGCTGTTCAACATTTGGGTGTGTCGCTTTAATATCTAAAGTATGGTGGTGAAAGTGTTCACCTCGATCTCCATGAATGTCTTTGGTGTCTTTTACCACAGCTTTGAGAAATCTGTGATCGGGTCCCGGCAAGTCCTCATACCCGTCTGAAATTTCCGAATCGCTCCTGCCGTCAAGTTTCAAGTCCGCATGTAGTTCGTCTTGATCATCCAGATCGTCTTTATTTTCGATATGTTCCGTGTCTATGTTCTCTAAATCAATTTCTTCGTCGTCCTCTCTCTTTTCTCCCTCCTCTCCCTCGTGATCGCTGTTGTAAACATTTCCCTCTTCATCTGTCCGGCTCCTAGGAGCCCAGGTCATCTTGTTTTCCTTCTTTAACCGTCTCCTTGCGTTTGCGAACCAGGTGGAAACTTGAGTAAGAGTCATTTTAGTGATGATGGCCAGCATGATTTTCTCTCCTTTTGTGGGGTACGGGTTTTTCCGATGCTCGCTCAACCAGGCCTTAAGTGTACTGGTACTCTCCCTCGTGGCATTTTTAGGTCTGGACGGGTCACCAAACTGGTACTGCCCGTAGGGGTAAAAAGCTGGATGATGGTGGGCAAATCCTGGGTGTTGAACGCCTGGACTGTCTTTCAGCTCATACTGAGTTCCCTAGAAAATGATGTAAGTGGTAAAATCACCGAGAAGCAATATAGTCTATATATATACATGTGATACGCGATTATGTATACAACATGCACAACATTCTATATATATATATATATATATATATATATATATATATATATATATATATATATATTATACATCATCGCGCAGCAATATTTATTGTTTCAACATCCCCTGCCCAGCCCATCATGGCAATTGTCTAAGCCAAGCAGGCCTTCTACATGAAGGGACCGTGCATTCAACAAACTTTTTAGCCGTAAATTCCTCTTCGAAATCGTATCTTTTATCTGTAGTGTATTATGGATGCAGTGAACATTAATTTTCTGCGTATTTCTTGAGCTGCATTGACAAATTAATACAATCCTCAGCACTGTTTACCCGTATACATCAATGTTCTAAGCAGGCTAAAACGATTATACGATATGCCCGGTTTTGGCTAATTTAAGGTAGTTACTTGAAAATCACCGTCATCATTTATGGCTCATTAAGTATATTACAGATTAATATGCAAGTGCTTTTCTAAATGAAATTCTGAAAAGTCAAAGATGTCGATTGTTTTTTTTTTTTTTTTGTTTTTAAGTTGGCTTCGTGATGTTAAAAATAAACACTTTAGACTCACAAAAAGCCACGATTCGTCCCAGAAACTGCAATGCTTCACATTAAAAATTGCAACGCTAGAATGAAATATCTCTAACTTACCAACTGATTGAAAATAGAAATATCGTTTGAGTAGGGAAGGAAAGCTCCATATCCTTGCGCGGCGGCGAAAGGTGATCCGTACATGGTTGAGAGAACATTGGAAAGAGCTCCAGATGGACTAAGCTCTGTCCCGGCTCGAGCGCTGCCAATACCCTGGCGCTCCGAGGGGTATATCGGTCTGATATACTGATATCCCAACTGCGGGAAAGACATGGTAGTAGAAAAAGGCTTCTGTAATCACAAAAACCGGGGAATCGCCCTCTTGGTACGCACTACGATATCCACTTTACAGTGAGTACAACAGACTGTAAGGGAAGTCTATATTTCCTCATACAGGGCCGATGTAAATGATCCGATTGCGCTTTCCTCCTTCACTTTCCTATTGATCTGAACGGACTAAGGTCAGGTCCTTACAGATTGCTTTAGATTATTGGGACTCTTAGCTCTGATTGACATTTCTAGTCGTTCAGAAGCCCCTCCTCTTTTCAAGCGTCTCTCTCTCTCTCTCTCTCTCTCTCTCTCTCGCCACCCCCCTTTGACTCTCTCTCTGTCTCTCTTTCTCTCGTTGACAATTTCCTCTAGAAAAGCATACTGACGTCGCGGTCTCTTATTTGAATGAGTTTCAAATCTCATTTTATGACTCGCCAATCACTTCGTGTGTTTTTGTTCTCATGGCCCAACCCCGATTTCTGTCGGCCGACTAATTTTGTATTTGTGGTCATCCACACGAATAACCAAAATTTTGAGTCTTGTTGATTTACTTCACATATTTCTTCTCTGTCTGTGCCGTCTGCATCCTTTTTTTAATTGTTACACGTGTGCGACAGAAAACTTTCTCTTTATTTTCAGGCAACATTTTCTACTGGAAGGAGATTCCTAATTAAAAAACGGTTTGATAAAAGGATTACTTCGACGTCGAATTTTCCATTTTTTCCACACACTGTTGCAATGACAATAATATCAGCAACAACAAAAGTGTGTGTGTGTGCGTGCGTGTGTGTGCGTGTGTGTGTGTGTGTGTGTGTGTGTGTGTGTGTGTGCGCGCGCGCTCTTGTGTTTATTTGTGTGTTTCGATAAAATCTCATTACACTGAAGTCTGTATCCTATAATACACAACTACACATATTAGGTCGAATGTATGTACTCAAAATGACATAAATATTTCTACAATTATGAAAACGTTAGTCTAGAGTGTGCATAAAACCTCAAGTTTCTGGGGGGGAAAACATATCAAATGATTATGCAAACAGCATGGTTGGGAGGATAAACCCGGACTTGTAAATAGTGCGGATTAAAATAAAGCAAGGCAGTCATAATTGAAATTCCATGAATCAATATTTGAAAACCTGCAAGACACATCTATAATCGCATTCGATTCCAGCTTTATATCATCTTAACTCTGATAATCGTTTCGAGACAACCGCAATCTTAAATACATTATTGCGACCAGTTTATTATTAACATGTTATATCCCTCCTACAATATTGACAAAGGGATTAAACACAACTGCTTTATATTTGTTTTAATGATCCGATCGGGTTTCTCGGAACCAGGAGTCCGTTAAAACCTTTAATCTTCTTTTAAAGTGATTATTACCATCAGTTTTGGATGAACAAAATAGCAATAGGCTACAATTTGGGGATATATATATATATATATATATATATATATATATATATATATATATATATATATATATATATATTCTACAAATATTCACTGAGTATGCAGGTAGAGTATGTTGCTGCTTAGCGCCCTGACATTTAGAGCAGTTTTGCTGGTAGAATCGAGCCCGGGATTACGTGTTATTAATTACCAGACTGCCTTGCGCCATGCCTACAAAATGGTAATCACAGCCGCCGGTAACTCTTGGAATTAACAGTAATGTACGGGTCCTCATCTTCGGTATCAGAATAATATCACGGGAAAATAAAAAGTAGTCTATGCATTTACGGAGCATAATAGCCTTCCTCTAAAAAAAATGTTTAAACTATTTGATAGAAGCGAAGTCGCAATTCTGTCAGGTTTATCTCAAAAAAGCAGTCAATTTGAAAAGGCGTGCGTTTTTTCACAACTGTCAATTTGAAAATTTTTTATAATCATTTCATGATAGTGTTTGCTTTTAATTTAAATGTATAAGCGATAGTTTTGAAAAGTTAAAACAGCCTGTGTTTATGCATGTGTGCGGTTGAACGAGAGAGGTGGACGACACGTCTGCAGTTGATGTCCGCTTCACAGTGCTTCGAGTTCGGATAGACACGTGTCTTATCCCTAGGACCTGTCAAGGCCCCAGGGTCTGTCCCTGATTTATTACCCCAATCAAACACACATGCACTAACTTAACACTTTCACACAGACCCGGGAAACTGGCATGGCCATAAAACCAAAAGAAAGCTCTCCGCCTTACCCAATAGCGCCCCAGTAACTAGCTCTCCGAGAACCCAAGTATCTGAGGCGTCATGGAAGTTCAAATAAGACACACTTGCTGCGAATGAGTTGCAACGAGAACGATGCAATGATTATACTTTAAGTCCTTATATGCTAATTATTATAGTTATAGTTTTAACTATTATTATCAGCTATTATTATTATTAATATAATAATAATAATAATAATAATAATAATAATAATAATATTACTAAAAATCTTTTATTAATTTGTTGTTGGCCACTGCTGTTGAAACTGCTGTAAAAACTTGAAATAATGTTGATGGCTCAGTCCATACTCTTATCACTCAACTTCTAAAATGAAATCGTTAGGATCATGTCACTGACGGTGCAATTAAAGGTTACAAATCACCAGCAGGCGTGTTATGTAAGTTTTTTTTTTTTTTTTTTTTTAAAGACAAAGCAGGCAAAGCCTCATGTTTCCATATACAGGAGTAAATCTATGCTGAATTGCTAATGCTCAAGAAGCCAATGACACGTCGAAAGTAATGGAATGAAGCTGACAATTAAAGACTTCAAACGGCGCCTCCCTAAATTACGCGTTTGGGTCCATTCGATAATTCAAAGACCACAGAATACAACTTACACATTTCTCAACGCACTTGGATTCAATGTTCAAGGAGTCGTCTGATCAAAATTTGTTAATTGTGCTGACCACAGATTTGGAAAGAAAACACAATTAATGACCTGTCATGTTTGAGTGAAGGAGGAAGAGGGAGAGAGAGTGAGAGATTGAGCGAGAGAGAGAGAGAGAGAGAGAGAGAGAGAGAGAGAGAGAGAGAGATTCAAGTGCTTTGGCGCACAACCTTATATTTAGAGATTCGATCAAGCTGGATGTTACAAAATCATCACAGCTATATAACACTTTCATCTTAACCTCGCTCAGCAAGAGTAGTTGATTTTTAATTTTATTTTGTTATTATTTTTTTAACAAGAAAATCGGAAGTTACTGCTCTTTTGACTTCGAATGTTTTCGTCTAATTGGCCAAATCTTTACATGCTTGCACTTATGGTGAAATTCATGTTATTAATTACTTATAATCCTTAAAAGGAATGCTTTGGTTTTGCTCATGAATCGGGAATAAACTTTTTTTCTTTAAGTAGGCATCTAGGCAAACATACTCCTTTACACCGACGGTTCAAATTAGCTTCCCTAAAAGTATTTTTCCCCATTCAGTTTTCATTTAAAAAGAATTTAAATAGGATAATAATACATAGTTCGGATTTGGGAGAGAGGTAGGGATTTAATAGGGACTTAATGAAATAAAGAAAATTAATTGTGCAGTGGACTTGACGCAGACGTACATCGACAAGACGCGATCCACTTTCAGGAGAGATTTGAAGTCTTTTTTCTCCCTATTACTAGGTTTGGAACAATTGCTATAAAATTCTACGCTTAAATAAAATTCTCCTCATAATTACATTACACCAGCCAAGCGTGCACATTATAGATAAGCCCTGTTTGCATGACTGACAACTTATGCGTTACTGAATGATTTCTTTTGCGTGGAACGCATGAATGAATTGCAATATATTATGCTGGACTCAAACATAACACATCTGGTGCCTCCTTTCAACGTTTCTCACGACATACGTTATTTAATGTCTTTCTGCATATGTAAATAAAGCGCGATATGGCAAACATTTTCCGAGTTGCACCCAGTTGTGCTCATTTGCGTCTCTTGCTCCTTTGGACGGAGCTGCTTGCATTTCAAATGTTCCATGTATTTAAGAAGAATTCATGGATGTATGATGTTAAGGTCAAATTGAAAATATCGCAGAAATATAATGAACAAAACTTAGTATGGGCTACCCCCATTGCACATAGAGAATCAAGAGCAACTGTTATAAAGAGGTGTAGCCCATATCTTAGCCAACATAATAACCCCCAATGCTAATTACCTGCATTTTGGAAAGTTAAAATACAAGTTAATATTACTTAAACGCATATTCGTCGACAAGAATGAAAACAAAGTCCCATCTTCTGAAAAACTGCTTTTGGTAAGTCGACTTCAGCACAGGTTTAAGCTAATTTCTTTTGGGAGTTCTATCCGCTTGCCTTCGTAGAGGTCCAAGAAAGAAGGCAGGGCTTTAAAAACGGGCCCGTAAAGAGCGAATTTGTGTTTAAATTGTAGCGCTGCCGGGAGCCATGGGCAATAATTGATTGGGAAGGTCAAAGCGCCCAGTGTCAAATGGCCCTCTCACCGCACTCCATACACTGCTTTGGTAAATATGCTGTCCGTCTTGGGGGCTTTGGGGTGTTTTATTAGCGGCCGTGGGTCTGATTATTTCGCCCTTATTTACCCATATCTCTCCTAGCTGAAATCTTCTGCTGCGACATCTTGCTTAAAATGTTCCGACAGAGAATATTTTCCTCCGCTGCTTCCCAGGTCGAGCAAATTCCGATGGGAGACGTTAATTAATCAGTGTAAACAGAGTCAAACACCACAAGATTATTCTTCCCCTCTGTCTTGGTTTGATGTTTTACACTTGCATCAAAGTTCTGTGAACTTCGCGGTGTGACACAATTTGATTATTAAATGAAATAATCTGTTTGTATAAAGAAGGCTAATAGAAGCAACAACAACAGCAATAATAAAAACAATGGCAGCAGCAATGATAATATTACTATTATTGCCACTACTGCTAATATTACTAGCTTACTACTGCTATTATCATTACCACTACTACTTATAATAATAATAATAATAATAATAATAATAATAATAATGATATAGCCAATATAGACTCAGTGAGAGAGGCTTAACATTAAAAGTATATTGGTATACTAATGGGAAAATAAACATTTCTTCAGTATAATCACCCACTAATTCATATGCAGTTATCTATATACTCGTAAACGACTTGTTCCTTGCATATAACTGCTCCACAGATTGTGTTTTCAACTTTGAGATGGTAGTCATGCTTTTCTTTTCCCCCCTCCTCCTGTTCCAGCAGTAGCTCCCCCTATATCACTAACAAACAGGCATTGATTTTATGGTAAAGTCACTTTGGAATGGGAATGACTTACTCTAGGCCGCGCTATCACTGTATTACACAAGAATGGTCCAGGTAACAAGATGAACATTGATTCAGCATTATGGTTGATCAATAATGAAATAAGTAACTTCGGGGCCAAATTAAAATGCAAGCTGGCTTAATGCTGCCAGCTGCTGGGCTAAGTGACAGACCTAATTCAGCTGAGGGGGAAAGCAATATTTGAATTGAAGCTGCTCCACGCTTCAGTTTATGTTGTACTGGGTTGGACAAATGGTGGCGCATCCAGGAATGTTGCCTCATACTCACTCTCTCACGCACGCACACACACACACACACACACACACACACACACAAACACGCACACGCACACACGTATGCCTGCACGCACGCACACATACATTCTATATAGATTCAAAGGATTACAGCATCACTTGCACAGAGAAGACAGTTTATTGGTAACAAAATGAATGCAATAAAAGGTGCAAGTGTAATGTACCCCAATATCTTATTTCTAGTATCAGATAAATTATGGATAATAACAAGGTACGAGATTAATTTCTTCACATTGACTTCTTTTCTGTTACTTTTCCACTTTCCAGATTTTTCTGATACAATTCTAATTATTGCATGTTCATTAAGTATGTAGGTAGCTTAAATTGGCTTATTCAACCATTTTAGCAAGAATGTTTACATATTTTCTGTAGCAGGAAAGACTGACTGTAGTGAATGCACTTATCACCATCAGTCAGATTAGGGCATGACTTCTGAATACTTGCGTGAACATTTAATATATTACATTTACAGTGAGAGTTTCTTGGTGAGATGACAATGCTAAGGGTATAGGATACAAATAAGAATTGCAACCATGACCAGACATATTGATTACCCATTGTTCACCATAAAGTATTCCATTAATACTTAATTAGTGGTGAGTGAAAAATGTACATGCACACAAACACACTGATGCACTCACAGACAGACACACACATACACAGACTCACATGTTCATATGCAAACAAATATACCTAATGCACAAACATGACACACACACACGCACACTAGACAGAGCGAAATCCAAGGAATCCAGCATTGACAATGAAGTATTCAGTTGCTGGATGGATTGTTCAATGGATTGGATTGGATAGAAATAAAGTTGTAAAGTTTTCTTAAGTGGTCTTTTGAAGTGTGAATATAAGTCACTGACAGTGCAATATTTAAATAGAATATTTATCCATTGAAAGTGACTCATTGAAATAGGCCATGTGCTGGCACTACTGCTTTTGGGACCAAGCAGAGGGAATACTGGGAGATAAAAGAAAGGTCCATCCTGTATCCTGTTTTTTGACATGTGTTTTCCATATGCTTTCTCAATGTGTCCCATTCATATTAAGCTTTATCTGCTTTACTGCTTAAGTTTATTTTTCATCTTTTGATAAGTTCAAATGAAACATATACATTGGGCTTAAATTTATCTAATTAAATAATCATAACTTTGGATCAGGAGGGACTTATTCACTCAGAGGCTATTGCTAGCAATGTTTATACATCTAAACATATGAAGTGCTGGCACTTGAATTAAAAAAAAAAAAACAACTGCAATGTTTCATTTTACTTTTTCACTGTGAGAAACAAATAATGCATGTACATGAGACTTGAACATTTTATTTACATGAAAAGTGAGATTCTTTGACGACTTGCTGCAAAGTGCAGCTCTGTCACCAGTAATTGAAGAGCCTAGTGCTAAAAGTACTTTAGTGGAATTGTCACTCACCGGGAGAAGATTGGAAAACTTACTTTACAGTTACTTCAGTACCACTGCCTGAATTTTCTCAAAATTGACATTATGTGACTTAAGTACTTTTAGCACTAGGGTCTTCCATTTTTATTCTGTGTTTTGATTCGTCACCTTCCAACTATAAGAAGCCTATTTTTTCACTTTGCCAGGCTTTGTATTGTGGAGCCATATGAATTGAGGACAAGTGTATACATACTGTAGCAGAAATGAGTAACTAGCAAAGATAACACTGGAAGTTTTGAATTCATCTCCATAATATGACTGAGTCCTTTTATATGAGCTCTAGCATTCTGCTTAAAATCTTTAGCTATTAGCTCTTTAGCAGGCCATCACCTGACAACTTACAGCCAGATATGCATTTACATTTTTCATTTAGTGTTCTTTGCAAAATTATGGCTACTTATAGCTTTTCACATAAGTATGACATTTCTCTCTCAGTCGCAGTACACTGTATTTTTATTGTGGTGGTCAGAGCAGTTTTACTCAACTATCAGTGGCCTACTAGACCCTGATTGGTTCTTTTAATCTTTAGAGAAACCATGGCAGCTATTTTTTTTTGTGATATGACATGTAAGTATATCACAGTTCTAAATGTCACACTGAAACATTACTGCTTGTGACTGCCTTTCCATTTTCCTGAAAAAGACTATTTTTCCCCCACTCATTCCTAGGATGCAGTTCCTGGGCTGTCAATTGCAACTACACTGAAGCTGAAGAGAGGAAGTACTCTTTTTCTTACCGAGGATTTGGAGATTGACAGAAGGTGAATGCAGGTGATGTAAAGATGGCAACATTTCTGTACACCTGATTGGCTGTCCTTTCCTGACAGATACCGTCGCCACACCTGCGGACATATCTGAGGCCCTTATCATTTTTATCACATCACTCACTACTGACTGTAGCAAAGAACAGCTGTTTGGGAAAATATTGCCATTTGTATCATGGAGATAATTGGCCGATACAAAGGCCTCACTCCTTTCTGGAGAGGGAAATTAATGAATGAATTAATTGATCAAACCAATCTAACAGTCAATTCCAAAGCAGAAAATAGAAAAACTATGCTTTTGCATTTACAATAACAATGTACTGTTTGGCAATGCGGCTTTACCAGCTCTACTTGTCATTAAAATAAATAAATAAATACACATTAAAACATTCAGGTCAATAGATTGGAGATCACTTCCTCCTCTTATTGACAATGTCCACATCATAACACTTAAAAAAACACAACTTTAAACAAACCTATTCAGCTCCTTTAAAGCTTTCAGTTTCCTTGGCTTGTTTCACCTTACAAATTGTACAAGTGTTGAAATTATTTGTCTTTCCCATATTGAACTGAGTATGGTTCAACTTTTATTTGAACTCTATTAATCATTTTTAAGTCAATGTGATAATGTCTGTTGTGTGCGCTCAGCATGTTCCTTCTCAGTTGGAATATAAATGTCGAATAAGTTGGGTATCACAATAAACTGAAGATAAATTATGAATCCTGCAACATAATACACATCCAGTTTGACCCAATATGCTAATGAACAATACCTTAGAAATAATGTACCTTTTGCATGAAAGTTTCAAGACTTTTTCACCAGTGTCTTAGTGGCATATTAGCCATTGTCACGTGAAGGGTGATCATTGTCTTTTGTGTGGTCATTTACTAATTACTTGTTTTTTTTTTTTGTCTCATGCATTTAAGTATGCTTTCTTGGTAATACCTCAATAGAGTTGATGACTTCAAATATTACGCTTGCTTAATGCAAATGGCCGCTCTATTGTATGTTTTTAGCATTGCAGTGACCAACATCCCAACCATCATCACTGTTCTAAAGGTGATGATCACAATGAAATACGTCTATTATTGTTCATCGAAAGGTCTACCAAGCTCTCTGGTGATGAGGAGAAAGTCAGTTGAACCGTGCGAGCACCCCACTTCATCGAAACATGTGCATCAGCATAACAGCATCAGCTGGTTGGTTTTGTGTACGGCGGACAGTAATTGTTTGTTGAATTAGATTGTGCCGCTAACTTGCGAGATGGAACAAATGTCAAGTGTGTGTGTAAGGTATTGTAGAACAAGCAGCCAAGCAAGACTGGACTCAGCTGCCGGGCCACTGCAGTCACAACCAATAATGATTAGGCTGCCGCAGCCGGGTAATTTCTCCTTTATAACCGCAAGCTGTGAAAATGTGCTATTGCAGAGCACAATAACACCACGCTCAATTTTTATCATTGTCCAAGCCCTTCCTTATCAGGGGCCGAGATGCCGCAGACACACTCGAGCCTGTGTGTAAATGCCTGTTAATCTTTATGTATCTGTCAGATATCCTCATCGAACACCCCCCGGCTCCCCTGTCCTCACCTTTAAGTGGATTTTCTCCCCGTGTTGCATACAAATTGAGGAACTAATCAATAAATATGCACCTATGAATTATGCAGGCGCGAGGGGGCCTCAGCTCGAATGAGAGATTTCAGAATGGCATCCCTGTAAATCACAATAACCAGTCATGATACTGTTTATATTTCTCCAGCTCTGCACTTCTGTCTGTTAATGGGTGTCCTGTTCAAAGATATATGGCGCGAGCACCCACCAGGGTAAAGGCACCGATCTTCGCTCGCAGACAGCGATTAAACAATATAGCGATCGTTCATTGGGTTTATTTTAAACGAGCGAAATGTTAA
>CM056207.1:17917690-17925190 GCA_029692085.1 Gymnothorax javanicus | reverse complement strand
GGAAGCATGCCCACTTTTAATAATCACCTGCACGAGGGAATATCCACAAATGACGGCTATGATGCCCGTGCTTATTTCATTACCAGAACTTTCAATACCTGTACGGATCAGAGCCGCAGCCGTGATATTGGACATTATCCTGCTGGATTGGTAGTGACACGCATGGTTCGCATAGTACTGAAATTAAAGGCTGACTGAGGGCTTGAAGACATCAGCTTGAGTGTGATTTGTGTCTTGCCTATGCTCGTCTCCCTTGAATACATAATTCCTCAGAGTCATAACGAATGGGCTGTCCATCGGCATCCTCGCGCTTGTTGTAGACGTGCCGTGCACCTTTCATTAATTGCGCCGAAAAAAAGCAATAATCTCCGCGTAATTGCTGTCTAACTTGCTCTTTAACCCTTTACTGGTGATGACTGATATCTCCAGTGTTCTTGGTGTTCCTGAAGAAGGTCACAACTGGGGGGGGAGCAGGCTCTGAGCGTGAGTTTCAGGTCGCAGCATTTGGGGGTAGAGGGTTCACTAGAATGGCCCAGCTCACCTCTACTAGCAGGACTTGCAGTCACACACAGAAAGGAGAAACCCGCTCTGGCAAAAGGGTGAGAACTGTTTACAGTTCTCATCTGGGCCTGGGAGCAGCATATATCACTGCAGTGACAAAGTGAGTGGGTCCCTCGCGGGTCTGTGTGATTTGTGTTTCAGGACACGTGTTAATAGAGCACCCCCTAGGTGTGGAAGTGTCTCACCGGGCTCTAGACACTTTTGAGCCAAAATGGCCACTGTGGCATTTTTTGGCAGGTATATCCCCGGCCATCCCCGAACAGGAGGGTTAACACCGCAGGTTACAGATGGGTGTGTACTGCGGCCGAGATGGAGAAGAGGTGCATTAAATCAGTACACAAACCAAAGACCTCTCATAAATCTACCAAATGGGCTGGGCTGTGGGTAGTAAAGCACACCTGCAAGACTTATGTAAGTCTTATTAAACCATAAATTGCCAGCATCAGCTCTTGCTGGAGCCGCTCACCGCTGGAATAAATCTCAGAGAAGGCCCGGTGGAGGAAAAAACAGAGATGGAGAGAAAGAGAGGACTCCTAAAGGTAGAGCGCAGCCTTGCCGTTTTATGATATGGAGACAATAACACACCTGATTGTAACTGACAGCTTAACATCTTCTCCAGCTGTTTAGAAAGGGTCAAACGATTTTCCACAGCAGTCTGTTTATGGGAATTGCCTACACCCCCCCCCCAAATCCCCACCTACCCCCACACTTGACCCCCCACCCCCACCCCCCTGCTGTCGGAGACACGGGCCACCATCCGGACCTCTCGCCCAGTGTCAAGCCGGTGTCACCAGTTTTTTTTTTGTGAATGCCGTTTCACTTCAACGGCTATTTGACCAAACATGACTGTTTCTGGAGCGCGGCGTTCAGGTCCCTCGGAGTATGTGCCTTGAAATGAGCTTCCTGCAATCAAAACAACCCGTCTATCACCGGGGACTTTCTAAATTTAACATCAAAAGAAAATGAAGCCAGCGCGCTAGCAAGACAAATATCGCCGCCGGTGATTTTGAAATATTAAAATGGACACTGCGGGTCAATATATCCGCCAAATACGCTATCAGAGCAGATCCAGTCATTCATGAAATGGACTGTTGTGTAAGGATATTGATTTTCACACGCTCTCTGTCTTCACAGAGAAGGCCTCCGCACGCCTTCGGACACCCTTCTGGATTTTATCCCAGGTTACGAATGCATTTAATATGTACGTTTCATTTCACTGAGAGTTAATTCAGATGTTTCCGCGTTCCTGCTGTGGGTTCGAGGCACAATATTATATGTTACGATGCAACACTTAACAGAATGGGTTGACCGTTTGAGTTCCTGTGCACGAGCTCAAATGCGGTGCTGGTTATTGGAGCACGGCTTGCACCTCTGTTTTGACTGACTATGGAAATTACATCACTTTGGAGCTGAGGGCTTTCGAGAGGGACTTGATAGCGTAGCCCCATTTCAGGCTACTTGCTTTGGAGCACAGACAACTCGCTGGCGGAGCTGTGATGCAGCTGTTTTTGAGTGAGTGCTTGTTTCAGCTCAGACAGGCTGGCATTTCCCTGTTTGTGTTTACAGAAAGGGATGACCGAGTGAATTAGCAGAGAGAGGGTAAACAGCGCTTTTTAAAGGATGTAGCAGACTTGTAATATTTGAAGTCTGGTTTGCATGTGAGTGTGCTATTACAGCGTATTGAGAATGTTTAAACCTCACGTCTGTGCACGCCGCCTCTGTAGTCTATATACACACACTTGACAGGCGCTCACAGCTCCAAGCTATAAAAGAGCTTTTGTTTTCCTTTTTTAATATTCCTGCATAGCATAGATGAAGAAGTCTGTCAGTGTCATGCACATCCATTTTTGGGGTTATTTTGGCACACTGGCAGGATGAAGGCGTGAACATGGTACTTCTAAGGCCAGTTTAAATAAAACTTTATGCTGCCATTCACCATGGAAAAAAACTGACATGGTGCATGTCAGCATAAAATTTGAAAAAAATATTATGAATCATTTTATCTAGTCAATGCTGTACATATATACATACAAGTGTATACTGTGTACACACAGGAGGGTAACAGATTAATGGAAATAACCTCTATAAATATATTGACAAAAATAACATGTTTAGATGCTTCTGTTCATTGTCCTAGCATAGTTTGTGTCCACTCATCCCCTTAAAAGCAGAAGGGTCACTGCAAATCAGTGTAGTGTTATCATGTGCGATCACCTTTATATCCTATGATGACGTATTCCTACCATGATGAGAGTGGTCTCTTCCAGGATGACAATGGCCCAAGTCTCACAAAGAACAAACAGACACTGAATGGTTTTATGAGTCTGCATATATGCCACCACCTTCAGTCACCACATCTCAAACCAACTGAACTCATTTGGGTGATGTTGGAACAATGTTTTAGACTGAGCTCTCCGTCGCAACACCAAATGAAAGAATATCTCGATGGACACTCAATCCCTCCACTAAAGTTTTACAACACCTCACTAAGACTGTTTATGTTGATTCCATTAAACTGTCGACTGTGTGTGTGTGTTTATATATATATATATACAGTAGGAAGCAGGGATGATTATACACCACCACTTTCGTCTAAAAGGGGTCCTAATATATTACTTCTCTATTTTTTTTGGTGAAAATGTATACTGGACAAAGAAAATTAGGGATCACCCCAATTTTTGAATTTGAAATATTTGATAGTTCAAATTATGTTCCATATCATATTTCAATACTAAAAATCAGAGTGATCCCTAACTTTCTTTGTCCAGTATATCAAAAAATACTATTGTAGGCAATGAGAACAAAAAAAAATATATGGTTAATAAATGACAACACTGAAAACATTGGTTTTTTTATTACAATTGAAAGGAGTCAAAAATTTTATTTTTTTGACTCTTGCATAGCTTGAATGCATGTTTGAAGGCTAATTCTATGAATAAAAAAATACGGGTAATAAATGACAACACTGAAAACATTGGTTTTTTTATTACAATTGAAAGGTGTCAAAATTTTTATTTTTTTGAGTCTTGCATAGCTTGAATGCATGTTTGAAGGCTAATTCCATGATTACCGATGCTAAAAAATTGGTTTAAACTGGTTTGAGGCAACAATATTCCACAGAATTACCTCTGATGGTCATTTGTTCCAGTATATAAGTTGACATGAACTTTGAGCAGTGTAACAGTGTTAAACACGATGGCATGACAGAAGGAGCTCTCTGAGTTTGTTCGTAGCTGCATTATGGTCCTACAGGATACTGAGGATGTTAAATGCTGCCATGGCACTTTAAGAAACACCATCAAGCGTTTCAAAGAGACTGATAGCTGAAAACTAATGGCAATAGAAGTGCAAAATGGAAGTGAAGTGCCTCTGATGTTCGTTACCTGTGTGTGACAAGAAAAAAAAATCAGTGGTTGACAGCACGACAACTCCATGATGACATCAATAACGCCAGATGCGAAGAGATCAAAGTATCAAGATCTACTATTTCCAGACGCCTGTGTGAAAATGGTCCGGTTGGTTGTGTTGCTGCCGAAACCTGGCAACATCAAAGAAAGACTTGAGTTTGCCAAGAAATTCAAGGATTGGACACCAATGGACTGGGAACAAGTCCTTTGAACCAATGTATCAGAATTTGAAATTTTCTCACCCAAACACCAGACTTATGCTTCAAAAATGACTGTTTAACCCCTTCAGTAAAACATGGAGGTAGTTATAGTATGGTTTGGGGTTCCCTCTGCTCGAAAGGAGCAAGTGATCTCAAAAATCGACAGAATTACGGATCAAAAGAAGTATCACAGCATCCTTGGGAGGCATGCATTGCCATCTGGAAAGAGACTGATTGGTCAGGGATTTTATTTTCAACAAGACAGTGACCCTAAACACATCTCTAAGTTGTGTAAGAATTATCTCAGTCGGAAAGAAACATCTGGTGACATAAAAGCTAGAGACTTGGCCTGCTCAAAATTCAGAGCTCAATCAGATTGAGCAAATCTGTTGTGACATTGAAAGAATCTCTTTGGAATGAACTTCAAACCATATGGAATGGTTTAGCGAGTGAGGAAATTTAAAAAATGTGAAAACTATGCCTGAAAGATTAAATGCTGTATTCAAACCAAAGGGTGGCCACATTAGATATTGACTTTTTCTCTCAAAAAGGCATTATTATTCTTGTTCTTACTATTTATTATTATCTGTTCACTTATTTTCATCTATATGATCCAATATTGCATGAAATAAATACTTAAATAGTACTTGGTTACTGTATATATTTACAACATATACCTTCTTGTGATATTGATTGACCTTGATGAGTGGGCAGGCAGACAGACAGGTAACACCTTGTTTACCCCGGGCTTACCACCAAGTTGTGACTGAAAAATGGCCTCTGCTCGCCCTCACTGGCACAGACTCACACTGGGGCTGCAAGCTGGTCTCTATGCAGTCTCTATCACTCTCCATCGGTCTCATAGAGGTTTGCGAGTGTATGGAACTGCTCAAAACACTTGCAAAGGTTGTGCGACCAGTGAAAACACAAGAAGGTATCATAATTGAATGTAATAAGCTCGCACAAGTCTCAACTCACTCTCAACTCGGTATCGCAGGTCGTAATGGACTCGCAAATGGCTCGGCATGCGGTTGCATCAATGATCACAAATTTTTAGGAATTTTTCAGTCGCAAACTTTTGCGAGTATTATGGCGAGCTTAATGCAAGCCTACTGCAACCCCATAACGACCGACAAAGGTACATGTTTTCAATACGACCAAATTTGCGACCACGCTGAGACTGCATGCGCGATTAAAGGGATCGAAATCCGACCAATGGCGAGGCTTCCCGCGACCGGTGGCGACGCAACTTACGACCACATGTTGTCTATATAAACACAGGCCACCGCTCTCTCCATTACTCACCTAACGCTTTCTACGAGTACACACGACGAGTATTGCGACCGCATCGTGGATAATTTTTAGTTTTCGGTGACGATTCGGTCGCAACTGAGGTTTAGTGTAACTGCAAATAAGCGAAGCGCCGTGACTTGTGTGAGTGACCAAAATTTCACAATCGCGCTGGTCGTATCGGGGTCGTATCAGGGTCGCGGTTTGGTGTAAATAGGCCATAAATTAATAAACTGGCATATATTCTGACATATTTTGTTGACAGTTCCATAATGGACTTTTGGGATAATCCTCAATTTCAATTAATCCAGTATAATCCTTATTGGAAGGTTTTGCTGACACCAACGACTCCCCGTGGCCTTAAAAAGGGACAATGTTTATGTAGGTTTATGTTTATGTCCATGTTCATGTATGCATTTCTTAAACTTAAAAATACGCACATTGTAGACAGAGTTTTATTTTTGTGAAGAGTGGCTGTTTGTTTCAGAATGAGTCTGAACAGGGAAGAACAGGCCACCCTCCTCGTTTTCCTCCTCCCTGATGGAAAGATTTGTCTTTTTCCAATCTCTGGCCAGGATAATCAACGCTGTCCCGAACACCTGCGCTTCAATTGCTCTGACCTGCTGCCCAAATGAGAGCAATTAATGACAATTACCCTGCAGGTGACACGATACAGACATTAACTGATAGGCTGCTATTAAAAGAGACAATCAGTTTGTCCACCGGTAAATATGTAATAATTACAGCTTCACCACAGCAGGCAAAGAGCCGCCTCGCTACCTAGGCCATTTACTCCTCTTTGCCCTGGGTCCATTTGGTGAAACAGCCTTACCAAACCAGAATGGATGGAGAGAGACCCCATAGCTGAGGGAGGCAACTAAAAACATGTATCATTTCTTATCTCTCGTGCTCCTGTTGTGTTCTTTGGGTAACTGAGGATGGTTGCACTACTTATTATTGTGTGGAAATACACCAATGATTACCATTAAGGAAATTAAAATCACGTTAATTATCAAAGTACTGGGCCTAAAGCCCAAGTGTAAGAGTTTGTTGTTACCTGAAACTTGTGGTTCTATCCCAAATATTTTGTGCCAAAAGAGACAGAACAGTGGATAATATATAATGTCACAGTGGATAATATATAATGTCTATTCATCCCACTTTTCTCAGATGTCAATAAGGTCTCTTGAAAAGGTGACCGCTTCAATGTCAGAGTTGAATGAATCGAAAGAAGCCTAACCGAGTTTACTGCAAGGTTTTTTTTTTTTTCCTCCTCAAATGCCATGCAGCAAACAAATAAGAAATGGACTAAACTCTGATTGGCTGGGGCTTGTATAGTTCAGCTTGGTGGAGGAAATGGGGCCTACTAGTATAACACTACGGCCTAAAATTGACAGGAACAAGAGCTCAAAAGATGCCACATGGTGGAGGCTGGGAGCATTGGTCTGCACAGAGACACCCTGTGAGGCATCTGTCCAAACCTCTTCAAGTTAAGAGCTCTTCTCTTCCCCTCTCAGAACATAACCCTCTTTATATCAGCATTAGCATAGAAGGCGCAAAGACACTAAGTGAGAATTCATTTCGGCTTTCCCCTTGATAGGAATGAATAGTTCTTCGGCTGCAATTCTTAGCGAAGGCTGACTATTTCACAGTCCACAACTATTAATATTAATATGCGGTTTTATTTAAAGGGAGAGCGCTTGGATGAAGCTGTATACAGAATATCATTAAAGATTGCGATACGTTTTTCATGAGGGGTACACTTGAGTGAATGCTCTGCCTTGCTGTTATGATGTGTAAAATTCAATTTTTATACAATGCAAAGTTATTTTCCGAAAGACAGACGATAAACAGACTTGAATGGATTCTGTCAAAGAGTATTAGAATGGTAGATTTGCATTTTTCGTTTATTCATCGTTTTGATAGAGAAGAATCTCAAAAATAGGTAAATAGGTTCAGTGTTGGGTAAAATAGTTATTTTTCTCGAGCATATTGTCTTGTTAATATGCAGTCAATGAGATGGTAAGTATGATGCGGTGCAT
>CM056207.1:17735190-17915190 GCA_029692085.1 Gymnothorax javanicus | reverse complement strand
GATTCACTAGTTGTCATTTTCCCTCTTCGCTAACAGCCTGGAATACAAATAAGCTGTAGTAGAAAGAGTGGAGGAATTTTAATGATGCAAGGTGAAATAATTGTATTTTTTGCTTATAATCTCATACACTCCAGCTTCACTTTGTATTGAATGCAAAATAAATAAATAAGACAGTTGCAATATCTGTAAACCAGATATAAATGGACAGTTACAACTGAACTAACAGTGAAAGATTAGAAATGAAATGTCTGAATGAGTATATATCTTGACACCGGGATTGCTAAGCAGGAGAGTCGCTCCAACCAATTTCCTGGTAATCAATCCTGACGGCTGTTAAATAAACAACAATTTTGTTTGGCGGGTTAAAACAAGCAAGTGTTAGTATGTGTCGCATAAATTTCAAAGCATCACCGTGTTTTTGTTTTCAGATCTCTTTTCAGTGTAGAATTAGTGTGGGGAAATTGAGAGTGATTTCTGGCAGTTTGAATGAAAAGTTCCAGCGACAATACAAACGGCTTAAGAGGCTGGGGACTATCATGGGCCTCCCCTAATGGTCGCTGCAGGCTTCCCTGTTCCAATTGTAACTGGTGTCGGGGAATTCGGGAGGAAGTAAGGCCAGTGAGGCTCCAATCTGGCAGCCAGTAGGAGTTACAGTCGTAGATGTTTGTACAAACCGAGCCCTTATCTAGCCGAGAGATCAGAAGTGTGTGCCGATGCTTCGGCTCTCATCAGCCTGGCTGGAACAATTCATAAAGAGGCAGGCTGATAAATGTTATTTTAAGTGAGCAAATCGGCCTGCTTACGCGCTCGTTCTGGCAGTGCAACGCGAGTGCTGCTCAGAGAAGAAAGAATAACAATCGTTTTAGGGAGCTGAAGTGGAATTGGAGGAAGTTCACATCTAAAAATCACCTGCCAAAACTTCAGCACGGCCTGCACTACCACATGTGGGTGTCCACCTTAGGCATGTACTGTGTGTGGACTTGGTGTCAGAAGGACCCTCTGAAATGTAGAGAGTTGAGGCAGTGTAGAAGCTCCAGTCTTTTACATTCATCACTTTCATCTCAAGGGGTGTCAAAAGAATGAGGCAAGAGCCCAGTTCTCTTCCAAGAGTCCAGACAGTGGAAACATCCACTCATAATCTTCAAATATCTTAACATGTGCATAAGACTAAAAACTAGAGAGCTTTTAACACTAAGGTGGGAATTAATTCATTTTCTTATTCAGATTGCTGGTGAACAGAGCAGTCAAGACCCAGTCTCTTTACACTGCGTCTCACCCCAGCCCCCACCTTGCATATATTGCAGAGCAGATGCGGCTGATGCATGATTTGTGTTGGCATGTTTCTGAATAAATATGGTCAGCTTACCAATGGTAATTCAACACGAGATCTATTTTCCATAAACAATTTGCCCCCCATTGATTTCCAATACTTTGCAAAACACATAGCCATACTTCTAGGCCCATGAGATGTATCGAGTGCTTATACCCTGATGAAAGACTGGACGGGAGGAGTCATATCTTGCGATCAAATGCGACGCCCTTTATTTATTGGCGTTGAGTGGTCCACTCATCACCGACTGATGTGCCTTAACGGGCTAAGCCATGGAACTAGAGCTTCCAGCTCTGATTGGTGCACTCCGTAGAATGTTCTTTCTAAAGAAGTCCTCATCGTTGCCACTGGGGGGCTGAAATATACACTGTGTCCTCACTCCTACAGCACTGGCAAATCCAATTGATGGATAGGTGGAGTGTCACAGGCCACAGACAAACATCGAAATAATCCTACACTGCTGTCGGACTCAACTCAACAGTCATCCAACCGTACCAGAATAGAAATCCATGTCTTCATGATGTTTTTGTTGCCTGATCTGGATAAGGTTTTTGCGTTCACTCTAGATCAACAACGGTCATGGAGACATCTGAAAGATCCCTTAATGGTGCAGAGGATAAGAGGAATGGGATAATTTATTGACTACCCTCAATTGATTTAGTCAGTTGGAGTGTCCATTTCCTGTCTATACAGAGCAGCTGTCTTGAACATTGTTCCTCAGTTGCAGGAACTGAAAAGTGCATAAAATAGTGAAAGAGCACCCATTTGTGCTGTATTAAGAGAAACACATTGATTAGTAGAGGTCTGTTTAAATAAGTATATATCATGCCCATGCTGGGTGGAATTAATTCAAGTTGCGCAGCAGTTGCATTTTCATCTTGTCAGGGCATTCACCTTGTTAACGCAAGACTTTGAATTATTTTGTTGGAATTTGTAATGGAGCCCTCTCTGTTGGCCTTTCAGCTGTGCTACTTCTCAATCTGAAATGTATCTGTTGGGTTCCTGAGCACTTTTAGAGCCTCGGGAATCTATGACATCAATGGCATCCCGGGAGTTTAGTTTGTACATTGGTGGCGCATTTAAAATGTTTGTTATTTTCTGGTGGTGGCAAAGAGAAACAGCCCCCGTAATTTAGCAGTATAGATACATTGATAAACCTTCAGATCACGAAGGTTTGTAGTCTTATGGTGCTGGAAGTGAACAGTTGAGATTCAAATGCACTGGCTACTGCACTTTGAGCCCGGGCGGCTTATCAGTTTTTCCACAGCTCTATGTTGTATCTGCAGGTTAACCATGTCTTGAGAATATATGGCATTGTGAATTATGGTCGCTCAGCTAGCTCACTGTCTTTGAAACAAATTTGACAATGGCGGTTTTGCCAGGTTGAAAATGGCTGGCCGGTTAACACTGCAGATGGCGAGAGATTGACTCAGCCCAACTTCCAATAGACAGGCACACGTAATGGCCAGCTTTTTCAGGTGGGCATATTGGTTCCACTCCACTCTATTTTATAAGTTAAGTGAACATAGGAATGTGCCAGTGTGTGTCTACATAGGTGGCGAAAACATACAGTGCAGGCTATTTGGATGATGACCCTGTATAAGAGTGGCTCAAAATCTGGCCAGCTTAATGCACAGTATGGATGCATTTACCTGTATTTATCAATACGAGCTTACTTTTTGTCCTTATCGCTCAGAGACAATGTTTTCAAACCAAATGTGCCAGAATATTAGCCAAAAAAGCAAAGACAGAGTCTCCATCCAAATATTTATGGACAGAATTTATGTTCATACCTACAACTTTGCCAACACCATTTTGATGTTTAGTCTGCTACATGTATTAAACATAAATATAGAGCAGAATGCACAAGTGTGGACATCCTAACCCGCTAATTGTGCAGTAGGCTGCTCCAGCTCAGGCAGTTGCAGTATCTCTAGCATGAGAGTGAGAATCGAAGTGAGGCCTGGCATGCCGCGCTCCTGTTTGGCGAATGCCCTTTGTAGGATAGGATATCACTCCACTGGCTGCACAGAGCTGTTAATTTTAGGTCTGAGTCACACAAGTAACTGGATCTTTTAAAGACCGTGGCCCATTTTAGGGTAAAAAGGAATGCTCGTCACTACATGAAGCACTTTACCTTGACCACATGATTGTCCCGCCAGTCTTTGTGGCCTTAATTGGATTTGTAACCAGTTACAGGAGGGAAGAATCTGGTCTTTATCACTTTGAGCCAAAATCGTCTCGGTAGCTCCCTGTTTTAGCTACTTGGACGTTTTATATGCTTACCGAGATAGCATGGCGTATAGGATTATGTAGAACTGCATTGTTCCAGGGGCTGATTATCTGAAACCGATATGAGAATAAAGCATGGATTGTTACTGTCATTGTTATAAGCTCAGAAGAAGTGAAGGTTTTTATTGTGTTGCATTTTTATCCCCAGTTCATGCAAATTGTGCTCAAACAACAACAACAACAATGCTGCTTCTTCGGTTTTTTATCACAGGAAAAGATGTGCAGCGTCCACTTTCTTTTTTTACTGGATGAAAATAATCTCACACAAATACTGTTCCAGGTTATTGAAGCATCTCCAGCAGGGCTTTGATCCTGTAAGCTTCTCGTCTGGTCCAACGGCATCACAATGTGTCTGCATGTTTGTATCAAAAGAATGATGACCAAACATATGAAGTATCACTTTCTACAAATGTATGATTGTCAGTCAGTGTTTACCCTGGGTAAAGAAACTAGGAAAATCACGATCTAGGAAAACCAGAAAGTAGAAACTTTTCAGACGTCTCACATTTTTAGAATAATGCACTGTATCAAATCAGTTTGAGCAGTGAGTATTGCCTTCCACCCTGGCTGTAACCTGAAACACCACCAGCAGCAGTGTTGATCCTGGCAACCCTGTAAAACACAAAAACTCAATCGCAAATGGGCATATAAGTGCACAGGTCCTCCGTCTCCTGCTGAACTCTTAGAATCATATATATGAACAGAGCCTCTTGAAAATTCTTTACTCGGAGGTGATAATTCCTTGAAGTCAATTATGAGTACTATTTTATGTGTGATTGTGTGTGTGTGGGTTGAGAGAGAGAGAGAGAGAGAGAGAGAGAGAGAGAGATGCACTTTATGCAATGGGTCATGGCCTTTGTCTTGGTGCGACTTCCTGAGTTCCAAACTGCTAGCTCTACATCATGGGCACAACACGCATGCACACATATGCGCGCACAGGCGCATGCACACACAGGCACATGCACACATGCTTAGCCTTTGCATTTTAAATGAAAACCTAGTAGTCATCAGATTTAAATTCTTGATTGCAGCTTGATAGCAGCCAGAACAAGATAGCCTGAAAGATGCACTCCCATGCACTATTCTCAGTGGCGCAAAGTGTGCTGAGTAGCAAGTAGCAGAGCTTGAGTTTTAAAGCCGCTCTCTGTCACGTCCTTTCAGGCAGAGGGGCATGACTGTGCCATGTTACCTCAGGCAGCCATTTTGTTTGGGATACACTAAAATTAGTCCATGGATCAAAGAAGTCTCATAATGTGAAACCCTGTGTCGTTATCCAAATATAATTCTCAGATCCCCCCCTTCTCCAAGGAAAGTTTTAAAACCATCACAGTCTGTATTACCAATCTATCAGTACCTTAGTTCAATTATGTATTTAATATTATGAAAGAAATCAGCGAATCAGAGACAGAACATTCTCAATGAAATTTTACACATATCTTACAAGGCTGAGAGAGCAAGCTAATGCCCTAAGGAGTGCTGAAACAAAAATAAATAAACAAACAATACAATACTAATTAATACTGTTTTATTTTTATTATTAATAATTATTATAAATTGAATTTCCAAAATTTGAATTCACACTCCCAAAATTCTCTCTGTCTCTCTGTCTATGTGGTTTGGCAGTACATGATTTTTTTCACCTGTAATATCAATCTGAAGTGGGAGCCAAGCAGATGAACGGATTGATATAATTATAAAAAAATGGCTGGATCTTGGACACCATAGAGGAGTTCAGTAATAAATCTGGACCCGTAAGGAATTTTATCTAAAATTAAAATGAACAACCAGAGGCTATTTATAGACCTATTGTTCATGATTATACGAGGGGGCTAGGTTTCCTGTACTCGTTTCAGGAATGTCAAGGGAAAGCACCTCTAGAAAGCTAAGTTGCCTTTCTCCTCTTCCTGCAACTTCAGACCATGGTTGGTTATCATCATAAGTCACAGGAACTCTGTGGTCGGCACACGGTGAAGCGGCTGGCCCAGAAACCAGGACGCACATGCGAATGCCGCACTCGCGGACCGGCGCATTAATCTACCTGGCAGCACGCCCGGTGACGCTGACGCGTGTGACGGCTGGAGCACTGCCCCCGGCCTCCCGCGCGGCGCCCCCACCTGAGCGGGTGGGAGCCGCGGCGGGCGCGCGGTAATCGTATGCAGGCCTCGTTGTGAGTTTTAATCAGCGCTGTCTGACAGGCTGCCCCTCTCGATACATTAAGGAGATAATCCTGCAGGCCCACAGCACTGTCGGGCCACCTCGCTACGGGGAAATTGATTGCTCTTTGTTAATGGCAGATGGTTAAGGGGGCCAATCTCCGCTGACTCTTGGCCGTGACCTGCTCCGGGAGGTGGGAAGTCGCCCTCCTGCACCCCATGGTCCTTCCATACTCCTGCTATACCTCCAACCCCCCATGGTGTCACCCCTGACTGTGTGCAGATCAGCTTGTTAAGGGAACCGCATGGCCAGACTTAACATCCTCCACCTTTGTGCTTTCGGCCTGCTGTTCTCTAAACATGCTGAGATTAATGCATCCATTCAAATCTATCACCAGTCTGCACTAGAGCGGACGGACCTGGACAAACTGAGGTTCTAACTGTCGCTAACTCCTACAAACAGATGAAGGGAAAATACTGAATTCGCCATAGCTCCTTTACCCAGTGGCTTTATTATTTTGCAGTCAAGCTGTTTTCCATTGCAAATGGAGTATGGAGAGGGGTGTTAAATGAAGTGCATGGAGAGTCCTTGAGGAGCTAATAAGCTGGTTTTACTCTGATAATGATAAGCTGTCCCTCTGGCTGAGGAACTAAACGACTGCATTCTGCTGAAAATAGACACTCGCTCCGCTATGGCGAGGAAGACCATGCAGAGCTTGGAAATCGACCAGAAGGGAAGGATCTGCTCATGTGTCACGTCTAGGGACCGTCTTCTCCACCTAAGGGAATTCTGTGAGGACGGGGAAAAAAAACATTGACCAGAAAGAATTTCCACATGCATTATTTATCTGGCCATATCAGTCACAGCCTGCAATGTCTTATGCTTTTTCTCAGAATCGGGAACGTGACTTAACAACAGAGGAAGAAAGAAGAATAAACCAGGGGGTGGCGTGAGAGGATGCTGTGTTTTGTTTCATGCTGCATATAATGGAGGAATTAAGCCGTCATTACGCCAGTGTTTGCGGGAGGAAGAATAGCCTAGCGTAGCATAGTGCGAGGGTAGTGACCAAAGAGGTAAAAAGCCCTACTGTGGGTCACGGGAGTTGGCATTTGTGCCAGGTGTGTAGGAGAGAGGGCTGCCCTGGATGTCGCGCAAGGAGAGGGGAGATCCTTCGATTATGGTTCGTATGGTCACAGAGAAAGCCAGGCAAGGAAGGAGTAAGCAGGATTGGCCATCATTTCTCTGGTTAGATGTGTTGTGTTGTTCAGTGTTTGGGTCCAGGGGGACACAGGGAAGGGACTGGTGCACAAGGCTCATTAAAACCCAGGTCACTCCAGGAAAGTGGAGCAAGCTCGCTCCAAGCTGGGGTGCAAGGTCCAGGGAGTCAGCGGAGAACAGGTTTGCTATGCTGTGTCTGACATGACACATAGGTTGCTTGCTATGTGGAATGTGAATAAAATATAAAAACAGGTCTCCCCTTGTTTTTTTTTTTTTTAAGCTTACTCTACCTTCCTTCCCTACAACGTCATGGTCTGCCAACTGCACTATGGATTGGTGGTGCATGCGAGGTTAGGGGCTGCTTTTTTAGCACTGGGGGTGCAAAATCATGCTCAAAAGTGTTCTCAGAAGCACGGCTGAACAGGTGTCCTGTCTAAAACCACTAAACTTTACTGTTACACTCTGAAGCTATGCCAACTGATCCATTTAACTCCAGCCTTTTGACCTTGGTCCATATTTGACTGGAAGACTTCGGGTTTCAAATTTAATTACACGCATTCAAGCAGAACCGTAACATGCATAACCGCAGCAGCTACTAATATTACCACTTACGCTGTCATTACCGGTGCTACTTCTGTTTCCATCGCTATTCTTAATGCCGCTCGGGCTAATAATGATCTTTACATCTGCTTAAAGACCTGCAGCTCTTCTCTCTAACGGGGAGATGGAGATTAGCATGGTGCGTTAGCCACACTCAATGTTATCTGCACCTTTGTGATCAGCATTAGCGTTGCTTGAGGGGGCAGGGAGTGCCGCAGATGGGACTGAGTGAGAGTCGTGGGGAGAGGTTTACGGTGTCATGCGGTGCTCTTACTGGCCTTCGTCTCTCGCCCCAGTGCCTTGCTCCTCTCCCTCTGCCCTATCGGTGCCATGAGCTGCCCGCATCTTGGCAATGCAGCCCACCGGGTCTGTTACCCCTGCCTTTTGTCACCCCACCAATTGTGACGATCAACGCTTCCCAGAGACAAGACCACCTAATCCTATTATGACTGACTCCGTCAACCGGGAAGAGGCAGGGCGGATCGCCCGGCGGAAGCCAAAGGAGCAGCGAGGAGCCTGCCCCTATCACTGTGAAACCACGTTAGGTTCAGGCACAATAGGTGTGTAATTTCAGGTTTTTGTTAAGCTGAAATCCAATCATATACATGACTGGTAGATCACAGAAAAACACGACGGGGAGATAGAAGAGGGGGGAACGCTTTACCTCACACAAACAATCTCTGCGCACTCTCAACGCCACCGTCGCTTACTGCTAACTCCAGATTAGCTGCTTTCCGTGAGTACGCTGCACACAAACGCCCGGGACTCCCAAAACTGTGCACAAGTAAAGGAGAGAGTTGAAATATGTTATCTCTTTGCAATCCCGCAGGAAAGGATTTGTTTTATCCTTCTAAAGGTAAAATAAACTACTCACTCATACATGTGTATATGCACATGGAGGCACAGCCAACCACAAGGTCTTAGTGGTATCAGATGCCTGCTGGGTAACACGCCAATGACGGCATGTGCCTCCTGATGTTCCTGGTAAACCACACCACTTGCTGTTCTGGCTGACAGTAAATTCTTAATGAAATGGGACTGGTTTGCTTCACAAATACATGTAATATTACATTACATTGGAAGTTTCTTGTGAAGATTCTTTAGTTCGACACAAATAGTGATCTGGGACATTTTGCAGTTTTTACGGTAAATGAAAGAATGAAAAACATGCATGCAGTGAAAGACTGAAATAGTTGCATTAAATATAAAAGTTTAAAATCACTGCTCGTATCAGAACACTTGAATATGAATATGAATATGAATATATATGAACTGAATAGGCTGTACTACTGAATAGCCTGAAAATTGCTTTAATGCAAGCATGAACATAGTCTCAGTCCACACACTCAAAAGAATCATTATATGTTCTCTGTCTTTATAATTATGTTCTAGCTATACCATGTCTACCCTTGTATTTTCACAAAATGCAGTGTTACAGTCATTTCTTTGATGATGATGAATAGCTCTTGAAGAAGGTGCTCAGTAATTGCAGTAATTGCAAAAGGCCTGCTAGGCGCAATAATACCTTTGCAGTTGATGACCACAGACTTCTCACCAAAATGAAGAATGAAGAAAAATACCTGTTCTGCAGATTAGAAATAACTCATCTGCAGGCAGCCATAGATGTGTCAGTGGCTAAGACTGCACAATGAGCTACAAAGGCTATGCTGCAAGATTCAAATCACTAGTTAGCTGCAAAAACAAGATGGCCATGCTACAATTCGATTTTCCAGGGCTTTAATCAATTGACTAAAAAGCCCTGGAAAAAGCTATTGTGGACAGATTAGAACAATAATCACTTTTATCTGAGTGAGAGTAAAAGCTCAAGAGCGAATCTGTTAATCGTGGTGGCTGTTATGGTTTTGGCACGTATGACACATGTGCTGGTTCACTTGTCTTTACTGATGATGTAATTGCTGACAGCAGCCATAGAGTGAATTGTGCAGGATGAAATATGCAGAAGTATATTACCTTCTGCAGGACAATGACCTCAAACATAGGCTGCTGCTGAAGAATGAGGAGTTTTTCCCGCTAAAAACAGGAAACTTATTGACTGTCTCGGTCATCAACCCAATCCTTTGGGTGGATTTATATCCTACTGAACATACAGCGATACATGAAATGTCGAGGAGTTACAGACTTCAAGCAATTGCTGCATGCAAAGCACACAGTCAAGCACATAAATATTTGGACATTGATAAAGTTTTGAGGTTTTGTACTGCAGTATATTAGCATTAGAATTAAAGAATGACACAATAAGCTCAATGAGCGTACTTGCTGCTTTAATTTGAGGATATATCCAAATTAGGTGACAGGTGTTGGAATCACAAAACATTTTATTTTATTCAACTTATTTTGGCTATTTCTTGCCCAAGTTTGCTGAAACATAAAAATCATCTGAGAGGACAGACAAAATATTAGATGCTGCCAACTATTTGCTTGATACCTGAACAGAAAGAAAGCACTGGTGAGCTAAGGAACTCCGAAAGGCCTAGAAGGGCACAGATAACTGTGTTGGATGACAGGAACTCTTTCACTGGTGGAGAAAACCCCCTACATAACTGTTAGCCAGATTATGCACACTCTCCCGGAGGTGTAGGTGTACTTGTGTCAACGTCAACAATCAAGAGAAAACTTCAGAGTAAATAGAGAGCATTTGCCACAAAATGTAAACCGTTGGCCAGCCAAAAGAGTCTGTGAAAAAAAAAATTCTGGAACGGCAACCTATGTGGACAAATATTAACCTCATAAAACCTATGGACCCATATATGGACTTGTCATATGCAGCGGAGGTGTTCAGTAATTCCAGAGGAGATCCCAAGGTTTTCAACTATCCCGAATATGTCCTGCTGAATTACAGGAAAATTTGTAATGTGTTTAAAATGATGAACAAGCTCAAAATATTTTCCACTTGATGTATTGCTGTGGCCATAAAAACACGGCATCTTGGGTATGAATATTTCTCTCAATATGTTTGATGTAGCTTCAGTGAAGCGGTGCAACCAGCAGATTCGGAACATGCATGTGACATTGTCCTACAATATAAAAAAATGTTTTTTCTGACTTAAGGGAAACCTTAAGTGAAAAGCTAGAGTTTAAGAGGTAACCGAATGATGGGAAGAGAACAGTACTGAGAAGAGAGGTGACTGCTCATGATCAATGGCGTGCCACCTCATTTGTGAAACATGGTGGAGGTAGTGTTATGGCTGGGAATATATGGCTGCCAAAGTAACTGGTTCCCTTGTATTTATTTATAATGTGTCTGCTGTCAAAAGCAGAAGGATGAGTGTTGAATTTTATCGGGCTACATTGTCTGCTCAGATTCAGCCAAATGCTTCAAAACTCATTAGACGGTGCTTCACAGTGCAGATGTACAATAACCTGAAACACAGTGCAATTCAATTGATGATTATGTTTTTTGTTTATTCCATTGTAAGCAATGGTGTCATTTTAAATCTATTGTGATGGCATCTGCAGTCAAAATAATGAAAAATAGTGTAAATTTCATAATACCCATGAGCCTTACTGAATATAACCAAGTTCTAAACATGACTTTTCTCTTTTTGCATTGAGTTCATTTACAATAGTGCATTAATGTTCCAAACATTCACCCGCAAAGAGCTATGCATTGAAGTCTTGTAATTTCCTCTTGATGAAACTAAAATGTATGATCATAATATACATAATGAAAGTGCTGAATCTGTGCTTTAATGACATGGCAATTGTTTCATAATAATTCTAAAATGGATGTAGTTCAAAGCCAAATAAATAATAAGTCTTTGTCCCAAACATTATCTCTCTGTATGGTGCCTAAAGCCATATCTATATGGCTTTTAAATGGCTCTGCCGCCTACCCTCCCTTGGAGTAATCCCCATGAACCTCTCTCTGACAGGGAGATGTCAGGACCGGGCTTTCCAGGAGCCAAATAGTTTCTAAAGTGATACTCTTCAAAGACATTCGTTTTGTGTCCTGCATAATGGACCTTTAAAGAGATTCAAATCCACATTGCTTGGTTGGGGGCTATCAGCAAATAAACCCATCATGGGGCCGCAGATCTTCGCTCTCATTGGCTAGGCAAAGAATGTGGCGCCCTATTTGAAGCGAATATCCCTAATACTTTGTGCTAAGTTAAACAAGCTGATTTTCTGACAGAACAATGGCCTCAGAAACAGAAACTGTCACCATCTTCTTAGGGATGGTATATCGGGACATTAACATTCCAGAAAGACACTGATATTTATCAGCTCTTAGTTTTAAAACAGTACAGCTTAAAAATATTCATTAGATCACTTATGTAGAGCCATTCATTATTGTAAATACAACATGCGTATGTAATCTTAAAAAAACTCCACTGTACCATTTATCTGGTCATCTCATAAACAGAGTCAAATTTAATTATGGTCAGTCAACAAGGTTCCATAGTTTATGCAGCTATGTAGGAAATGTTTATTCCTTCATAAACACTAACTTTGGGTCTTGCATAAGCCAAAATTTCAGAAGGGCACAACACACAATTTAGATTGTAAGTAAAGGTAGAAAAAAAGGGTTCTCCTGAACAATAGCACTCCTATAAAATGACTGTTATGATAGAGGTTATAAACAGTTGGGAGTTGATTTTCAGACTCTTGCTTCAGTTTAACATTACCATTATGTACAATAATGGTAAAAGAAAAAGATACAGAACTCTGGTCAGCATTTTTAGGAAACTTGACATTGTAGTTTTCTATTTAATTACATTTTCTTTGCACTTAAAATGCTCTGTGATTTAGTTCAAGGAGGCATATTTTCCTCACTTCTCATGTGAAAAATACCAAAAACAGAACCAGCTTGCTTTTATTGTTGCACTTGATAATTTCAGCATGGTTATGTTTATGAGTGAGGAAAAACAACTTTAATATGCAAAAAAAATACAACTTTTTTATTTGCTTTGTATATTGAAAAGTAAATGGAGAATAACACAAACTAGTTGCTTCGATGAAAATAAACATATAAATAATCTATTAGGAAAAATTTTACTTGGTTTAGCGTTCATATCTGTTAGCACTGTTAGTGTTTAGTTGATTGGAGAGTTTGCGCTTAAATGCTGTAGTGTTATTGCCGCTGGCAGGTCTTTGTGCAGAACTGCGAGGCGAGGCTTCCTGGGTCAGGATCAGCAGTGGACGGGCAGCTACACCCCACGCTTTTATCCGAGCGGTCGATCTTCAGAGGAAAGATGGAGGAAAGTGTTTTTTGTTGTCGAGTAATTGTGAATGATTGCTGTATTTAGGCTGTCGCTTGGCTCTCTGGCAATTTTCTCCCTGACGACGGTCGATTCTTTTTTCCTTTTTTCAATTGTTCCGGGGCAGAAACAGACCCAATTCCTCCCAAAGAGGGGGAAAAAAAGAGAAATTCCATTGATATTTCCATAAAGGAAGCATGAAATATTAAACGTATTTATTATATCCTCAATTTGCTGTTATTTCACATTACACACAGCCATTTCTCCTCCTCGGTTATTGGCTAGGCTCAGAGGGCCTGGTTTGAGAGTCTGCTCTCCTTCATTATTCAAATCCATGCATAGAAAAATCATTTCAGTCCCCCAACCCAGTTTGTAAGTCTGAGTGGCAGCTCAATATACATGTGCTGGGGAAAGCGCTATAATGTGAGTGACAAAGAATAATATCACTAGCCTCTTTTTGTTTTTAACAGAGGGATAATTGTTGAACAAATGTAGAGGCATTAGATGCTAATCGTGGGGACTGGCAACTAGCGCTGTTTGTGGTTTGTCAGTTGTAACTATGTAAATCTATTTGACATGTTTCAGTTTGGATAAAACTTTAATATTGTGAGTGTGGCGAATCGGATGCAAATGATGTTTTCCTGCCGGACTGATATAGGGGACCCCGTGTGGCTGACACGTTTCCCCAGCAAATGCGAGGTGGCAGTGACGGTCATGTTCCCTCCAAACCTCACCACGGTGCCGAGGTACCTCGCCCCCCCCCTCCACCCAGATAATTAAAACTGCACCATACTGCCCCCCCCTTTCTCCACGCCTTCCTCTCACCTCGAAGGATATGCTGGTCAATCAGGGTGAACTGTGAAATTACAGTCATGAGTTCATGTAAAATGTTAAGCAGTTTCACAGGGAGTGATGCGGCACTGCAGTCAGGGAACTGTCCTTGTTTGCGTGCCTGAGCAAGTCCTTTTGCCTTAACTCTTGGCAAATAACTGGGCTGTTTGATAATGTGTGCGCTAGGGTATGATTTATCTTTATTATCATTCTTCATGTAAAAATTATTTATTTTTTGCCTAGTTTGGTTAGTTTGCCTTCACGCAATTCCCTTCTTTAGTAGAGGACAACCAGGACATCACATGAAATTGAAGGACAAACTGATGTGTCTACCAATAGACTTATCACTCACACAAAAACTGAGAATATTGTGTACCCGTGTGGCTGCATGTGTGTGTGTATGCATGTGTTTGCGTGTGTGTGTGTGCGTGTGTGTGTGTGCACGAAGTTACTTTTGCAGGTCAGCTTTAATATTCAGCAGAATAACGGACTCTTTTGTAGACTGTGAGGCTGGCTGCATCTGAGACCAATAAAAGCATGGCCTTTGGGTCAATTCGTAAAGGATGAAGGAAGAAGATATAATCATACATAGAGGACAGAACACTACACTCTGTGCTTTCTTAGCATATTTGGAGGAGAGGAGGATGGGAAGGCTTCATGAGTTTAATATTTTCTGAGTGTGACCTTTGTCTTTAATAGAATGACTTGCCAATAAGGATATATTGTATCTTTAGGGGGTATGAGGTACTTTAGTATGGTGGTTGATTATGGAGGCCAGGGACAGAAGGCTCCCTCTCCCTCTCTCTCGCTCTCTCTCAAACACACAATAATCTAGTAGCTCCAGACAGAAACTGAGCACCATGTGTGTCAGTGGTTTTGATGCGATAAATAATGTAGCAGCTCTTTGGACTGTTTGAAGAAAATAGATATCTACACAGTGAAACTGAGTCTGACAGTCCTTCACGAACTGCTCTACCTAATACTCTGTTATTGCCGTGAACCACACTCTAAACCCCAGCGCCTCTGGAAACTGTGGCATCTCGTGCGAAAGGAAGCTACAAAAAAAGAACTTATCAGTGCTGTATGATAAACAGTAACGGTTCAACAATTTTAAACCATTTTGTACAATTTAGGTCATAAAAGCTGCAAATTTCTGCCTTTTGATGTGAAACGGTGAGCTGCCTCAGACTGAGGTGTAGGAATGGTGTTCTTTTTTTCTTTGTGTCAACCATCTATAGGAAAATATGTACAATTACTTCCCATTATGTAAAGTCAGAGATATATTTATGAAAAGCATAATGCAGATAATCCATCACAGGTTTTCTTAAAGTCACATGGCCGCACAGCAGAGGTATTCTTTGATCTTCTGAGCTGTATCTTTAGATCGGGATTTAGAATATTTTAAACTATCTGAAAACCCCACGGCGTAATTCAAGCTTTTGACATGGGTATGTTGGTGCAGTGTTGTCGTCTGGACAAAGCTGCTTTGGGGCAATGGAGTAGAAGGCATTTTCATTCCATTTTCATGTATACATTTTGTTTCTATCAAATATCACCTCAAACACTTGCATCATTGCAATTTCAACTAACTGGGCCTTTAATTTTGTTTGTAATTCTACAATTCTAGGATCATATTTTTGTAGCCTTTGATATTTTTGTCCTTGCTTGGTTTTTCAGATGGATTTTTACATGCAAATGTATGTAAAATAAAAATAAAAGAAAAAAATTATATATATATATATATATCTGTGTGTGTGTTTATCAGCAGATGGGATACTCTGTGGCTCCTTTTGTCACCAAACAGGGCAAATGATTTTTCAGAGGAAGTGAGAGGAGTTTGTGCCTCTTCCATCATTGTCCAGTGAAAGAGTATTTGTTCAACCACATGCCAAGAAAACATTGGTTAAACAACAGATGTGCTGTAATTAGAGTGGGCAGGAGCTGTGTTAAGGAAGTGTGAAAAGTCATCATCAGCTAAAGAGTTCTCAGGCTCCTCTCACTCAAGTAGACCTGCAAACTAAAATATCTCTCTTTCTCTCTCTTTCTCTCTCTCTCCCTGACTCACTCACTCACTCACACCTCACAACCACAAGCACACGTGCACAAATACATACACGGCAACACTTTTTCTATGCTTGTGTGGACTAATAAATTAGTTTTTCGCCAAAATCCTATTTCCATACCAAACCCCCCAAAGTCAATATAATCTTAACCCCTCTCCAAACCCAAAGCCTAACCCTGGTCATAACACTAATCTTAACCCTAATCCACAAATCCCCAAAGTAACCCAAGTTTCACATTTATTTTAGTGCCTCACCTTAACATAAAGCAAAAAAACCAGACCTAGTCCTAACCTTGAGCCCAACTGTAACCCAAGATCTCACTTAGCCCTTGGACCAGAATTAAACCATTTCCTCATAGGCACCAAAAAAAAAAAAAAGTTCCCACAGTGCTACTTTTTCAGACTTTACTATGTTTGTGGGGCCTTTGAGTCCCCACACGGCATTTTAGTTCCCCCAAGAGTATGTAATCATGTACACGCACACACCCCATTTTAAATGCCAACATATTAAAGTTGCCAAATGACAAAGAAATGCAAATACCTAAATTAGGCCATGCAACTGGCTCCTGCCGCATTTCCCACAAGCACTGTATGTAAAAATGTTGAGATACTGGCAAAGCAAGTCAGTAATGCAAATAGATACATCATTATGAAAATGGAATCAATTTACTCATTAAGATGTACGCACACACCTTCAACTGCTAACCTGAGCACACGCCCATGCGTGTTTGCTGCCAGGTCGAATGCAGAAGCACAGCTATAGCTAAAGGGTTGAAATTGGGTAAAGAATGGGTCTGAGTTCATTTGGTGCAGGAGACAGAGAGAAGCCCTTAACATGAAAATCCCATTGATCAGACCTATTAGTCGCTCCAGAGCGAGCATAGGGCCTTAATGGGCTCTCTATCAGCATGGAACCCTCATAAAGCCATTAACGCCTTTTGTTGTTCCCCTCCTGTTTTCCAAACGTGCTGAGAAGTTCAAAAAGGCAAACGAGGCCGCGGACCTGCGATTTGCCTCACCTACAGCAACAGACCCTCCCCTCCTCGCCGCGCCGAGGAAGTCTTCATTTACCTCCGGGCCTGCAAGACGGTCAAATCAAAGCTGATTAGGGAGGTGTCGGCCCCACACTTTGCCTGGAGCGAGGACTCGCCGAGACACGGTCACCCCACCCCTTATTATTGACTCTCCCGCACCCCCACCTCAGTCCTCCACAGACTAGGTTTCTAAAAACTCATTTTTGCATTCGTTTTAGCCTTTGGCAAATTGGCAAATTGTGTTCCGGACATGTGTACACGTGTTACTTGCTGATCAATTGTTTAAGCAAAGCTCTCTTACAAAAATGAGGGCAGGCTTTCCACTTCTCAAAAACAAGAATGGCGGTTAAACCCACACAAAAAAACGAAAGAAAGAATTAAAATCGAGGGGAAATCACAGGGTTGTATCGACAGTAGAATTGGGTGGCAATTAAAACTGTACATCTGAGAAAGGAAGCCATGCATTCAATAAAGTTGTCATCTGTGCCCTACTGTGTATTCCTGGCTTTTTTTTTTTTTTTTTTTTTGCCTGTGTTTACTCTGAACCGAGGAAAGACAGGGATGAAAGTCCATTATGTCTGATTATTCCCATCTCTGTTTTACTAGTTTGCTTGGTTCAGATCAAAGCGGTCTCTGAAATGCCTTATACCTACTGTGGGCTTGTGTCCCTCGCCTGCCAAACTGGCCAATCGGTGAGCTGTGCCAAGAAATCACAGACTGCGAGGAACAAAGCAAATTCCACCCTTTCCCCCCCCCTTTCCCCATATTCTTATGGAAACATTTGTTCACAATTTGAAATGGGTAAATCAAACACTTTGGGTTCAAAGCCAGGACATTGAGATCAGGGAAACGCATGGAACTTTTGGGCAAATGTTAAAAGGAAAATATTCACTGTGTACCAGGTGATCATTTCCAGCCTTTTTAGCTGTCTTGAGAAAAAAAAAAAAGATACTCCCTGTGTATTTGGGTAAAGGAGCAAACGTGTTTTTATTCACAGCGAAAGGCAAACATCTGGCGCACTGTACCGAGTAACAGGGCTGACATTTAGTCGGAGGTCTCTGGTCATGTTGTTTGATTTCTTTGTGCGATGTATTTGTGTTGTGTGCTGCCCAGTGTCGCGGCTGAGGGGAATAGGGACAGTAGCCCTCATTAACACCAGTGCAGCACGAGAGAGAGATGTCAACATGGAGCCCATCCCAGATGTGTCACATCTCATTGAGGGCAGCTCTATACTGCCTGTGTGTGCTAGAGGGAAGGGATTGTCAAACACTGGGCATTCTTTCCCTCAAGTTTGCATATATTCTGAGCAACAATAGAAACACAAGTTAATACAAGACTGACTGGAAAGTGAGTACTTCTGTAATTATTATAATAATCTTATTTATTATTAGTACATGTGCATTTATGCTAATTTCTTCAATTATTTCTTTGTTTTGCGGTTACTTCGACTGGGAGGCCATACAAGTACATGAACTAACTTGTCAACTTGTGTTTCTTCTGTTGTTCAGTATCTGCACATGATTGGAGCTGCTCGGAGGTAGTGTGATTTGATAGAGCGCATGCATGAGTAGGTATACTTGAATGTGTATGAGTGTGTGTGCACATAGTGGCTGAGTTGAGTGTTGAGTTGCTACATTTGAGTGAGTTTTTGTGCACATCAGTGTGTGTGTGTGTGATTGAGGGCATACACAGAAGTAAAGAGAAGCACGGCAAAAAATTAAAAATAAGTTCATCTTACAGAGCATTTTGGTCTTGTATTAAGACTTAAAACATATTTTTATTGCATTCCTTCTCAGTAAGACAAACATTCTGCTATTGAAGAGAGGTAATTTTGTTTCATTGCTAGATTTGCTAATGGGATAAGAAAACTTCACTTGTCAAGCATACAGTAACTTAAAATAAGCGGATATTTTCGACCTCTAAGAGGAAAAATAGGAGGTTAAGAGTCATTAAAGGATTAAATTACTTGTTAAGACAGACCATTTTCACAGTGAGAAGAGGTGACTCACTATACTTGAGTATGTGTCTGTGTGTACATTTCAGGGCTGGTGAGCGTTGTGATAATAGAGCTAAGGTGGTACAGGGAGCTGTCAGTTGAGGGAAGCTCTGAGCCAAAAGATACACGTTTACCCGGGAGGAAGAGCCTGACGTGTCATCCATCTCTTTCGCTGGAGGAGTGCTCCCCCTCACCCCCCTCCACAGCCCCCATCCTGCTGAGCAGCAGCTGAGCCAAGCGCCCATGTGGGCCTCAAGGAGCCTCCAAATCTGTACTTCACTTCAGAGAGAAAACACACTCACCCCGCCCCGACTGACACCAACACACACACCTACCCCAGCAACACCACAAGTGCAGGACAAAATGGAGTCATCTGTTACAACACTCAGCCTGACAGCCGCGCAAAGCGGGACTGCTGCTATACTTTAATTTCTCCTCTGTTTCTTACTAATCAATGATAGTTATAATTTTTTTTTTTACTTTGGGTACTTTATTTTTCTATTTCATTTTGTTATTTTACCTCACTTTTAAAATAATTTGTGTGGTGCTCATACTTGTCATATTTTAATTTCAAGTGAAATAGCCGGTATTGGGTTGGTTAAAAAAAAAAAAAAACAGCATATAAAATGTTGGATACGGCCTTGAAATTGTCATCAAAGCATGCAAATAGCTGGCCCATATCTTCTTGAACAAGACTAATAGATTCAAATTCACTTTTACACAGAGGTTAGTGACCCATTTAGAAATAACAGCCGAATGAGTGACAGGGCTGCCCCCTGCGTTTGATGTTGAAGTGTGTTGCGGTTTTTGCTCGGTCTCGAAACTGAGCGGAACCGTGTTGGCGAGCGGGCGGGTGGGGCGGGGTGGTGTGGAGCGGAGCGGGGTTCGCGGCTGGGCCCGGAGTTGATCATTAATGAAGGCGCACAGACGGACACATCTGTGTGATTGCGGGTTCACGCAAACCTCCACAGCGTGACACTGTTTACTTACAATTAAACCCCCGTTCACCCATTCATCTCTGCCCAGCTCTGATTGGTCGCAGCGGCCTGGTCTGGTGCGCTCCGCGCGGACAGATGTGCGCGGACCACGTGTATTTGCGCGGCACTCGTTAGGCAGTAATGCATGTCGGGTGGAAGGACCCCAGCGCCGCGCTGTAATGGCGGCCTCTAGGGGGCAGCATGACAGACAGGCCCAGCAGCACAGCGGCCTCCGCCGGCGGCGAACACGGGCAGAGAGGAGGGGGGACCGATGGTGGGAGCTGCTATTGTCATCTCTGATTTCACACAAAGGCTAAATGACACGTGGATGCCAGGATGGCCTTTATCTGATCTTACTCTGCTTACTGGTACCCTACAAACACACACACATACGCGCACACACACACACACACACACACACACACACAATGAGTACACAGAGTACACACACACACACACACGCAAACTGACAAAGACACACTCATCCATATCACAGACAAGTAAACAAGTATACACACACAATTACACACAGACACACAAACAAGCACACACAAATTTGCATGCACTCAAACACACACGCTCCGATTCTTTACTACTGCTTATACATTATTATTTACATTCACACATAAAATCCAGAACCTACTCTACTCTTCCTTCAAACAAGAACCCGTATTCAATGTACACATTCCTCCTTACAGCAAACACACAACCTGTTCTGTCTTTTCTCTTTTTGTCACACACACAACCCCAAACATAAATTTACTATAGACAGAATACAGCATAAAGATTGGCACACTGCTTTCCTTCTAACCAGAAAAGTCAATCAGAATCCTTTGCCCTGTCCCTGACACATGCTGCCAGGGTCCTTAACCCACATATATACAAACATGTACACTCACACCCTCAATATCACTCACGCGTGCGCATGCACACACTCTCACGCATACACACACATGCACATGCGCGCATGCACACAGCCTGAATTGCATTTAAATTTTAGGCATGAGCCGGAAGCCCAAACAGCCAGTGCACTATATTCACCAACAGCCTGTTATCTTTACCCAGCCTATTCCATGTGTTCTCCGCTAATTTGCATACATCAAAATGTATGATATGTCTCAGTATTAATTTATTTTAATGCGATCGGCAAAGACGCTAAAAATAACTCGCATCTCACATCTACTTAAAATGCAAAAATCTGTTCAAAGAATGTAATCATTATTTAAGCTCTCTTCACATTAGGTTTTCGAACAATAGGGGCATTCTTCACCAGGGCCATAAGTGGCGAAGAGACAAGCAAGGAGGTTCGCCCACTTTGCCCTATTGTAACGGCCTTTGAAGTCCCTTTTCAGACCATTAAGCTCCATTTCCCATTTACCGAGCGCTTGTGTGGCTGCCGTTTGTGCCCAACAATGGCCTGTAATGAGTTAACGCTTCTGTTTTCACTCGGCAGCCTTTATTCCCCCCCCACCCCCCCACCCCAACTCTCCACGACCGCAGACGGCCGCAGCTCATTGGCCGGCCCTTTTTTTTATAGGCCTTTATAACGAGGTGCAGCTGCGGAGGAAAAGCCGGGTGTAAAGTTGACCCCGTCGGAGCGGGGTTACATCAGAGTTCAGGGGTCGGCGCATTGTTGTACTGCCAAGGCGAAGTATATTTAAGGGCCTGTAAACGTTATTTATCTCATTCAGCTAAAGAGGCTCATCTACTACCCCCCTGTGTCAGGGCATTAAGGTAGCCAATTACACCCTGAGCTGTGTGAATAGGCCTCATTTTTCTGTTTTGTCATTAAGTGCTCCTTGATTGGCAAAGCGCGCATAATTGGTGATCATTAAGGGCCGTAAAACTGTTGCGGCATTAGAAAGTGATTTCTGAATGAAGACGGATACCTCCTGAACTCATCCTCTCGTGAAATCCCAGATCTGCCGAAAATGAGCCGGAAATCCAGGCGAGACTAATATGACTGCCACTGAAGCGGCTGCTCGCTTAGCCGTCATCAAAACAGTCCTGGATGACCGGACACAGACACACACATATACACACACGCTCACTGAAATACACACACACATGCGTACTTGTTTCTGAGTGTGTATGCAGACATGCGCATGAAGGTTATACGTGTACCGACACTATAAAAATGATGACTCTTTAATCTTTACTGAGTCACATCGTGAATTTCTGAGCATATACTCGTATCCATAGGTGTGTGGAGGGTAAAAGTGTGTTGATTGAGAGGTGTGAAGGTACACTCTTACCCACACGCACACAGTGCACACTCTCTGGCCCTGGCAGAGTAACCTGAACTAAACAAAAGATGCTAATCACCGAAATCAAACTGACCCCTGCCACTCTCCCCTCCCGCGACTCACTTAATCTTAATTGAATCAGTCTCACAAAAGATGTTGACACTGAGAGATTGCACAAACCTGGGAGGCAGTGCCTGGTCAGAGAAGGGCCTGGAAAAAAACTCTCTTTATTCATTCATTTGTCCCCTTGCCCTGGCTCCCCTCATTCCTCACTGTCTCTCCGAGATAATGTCCCACCGAGAATTTGATCTCTCACTGTGGTCTGCTTTGTAGGCCCCCAATTTTTCAGACACATCCAGCCAGTGCTTCCCCCAACACACACACACACACACACACACACACACATGCATGGGAACACGTACACCGACACACACAGACGCACACACACACACACACACACACACACACATACATGGGAACACATACACGGACACACTCAGACACACTCATGCATGGGGACATATACACAGACCCACAAACACGCGTGCACACACACACACACACACACACATACGTGCACACGCACACACACAGACACACACATACGCGCACACGCACACGCACACGCACATGCACACACACAGCAGTTGCAGACTTGCTTTCACAGCTTTAGTGCTGCCTGAGGAAGGGTGGTACACTTGAATGTGCAGTTTCCAACCTTTTTACCAAGTTAGGTTCTTTCAACCTATTTCAACTTTTTGTAAATGTAGACATATAATTTATTGACTTTTTTGTATGAATTAATTGTGATTTAAGAGATAGTAACAAGTGGCCGGAATATACGACATTGAAAAGAACGAAAACTTGGCTTCAACAACAGCTTGACTAGTCCCATGTACTGATGTGACCAAAAAAAAAAGAAAAAAAAAAAGAATATATATATATATATATATATATATATATATATATATATAAAACAAAGCAATAATATCAGCAAGATACTAGATATACATACAGTTTTATGTACCCAAACCAATCTGCAAGTGTAATCAACCAGATTGCTGACCTGGAAATTGAAATAGATCTCTGTTGGAATTCCTGAATATTCTAACAGATCATATGACACTGGCTTCTCATTCTTGGTCCAAGGGAGGCAGGTGACATTGAAGGTGACTTGGAGACAAATATCACTCACTGTACACAATTCAAAAATTAGCGTTAAATATGAGGGAAACTATTATATAAAAAGAACTATTATTATTATTATTATTATTATTATTATTATTATTATTATTAAGAAATGGTCTAAAACAGTTGTAGTAGTTGTAGTAGGTGTAAAAGTGGCTCCAATAACAACAGCAATAATAGTTCTGTATGTAGAAGAAGAAGAAGATGAAGAAGAAGAATATTAAAAATGATACAAAAGATGGCTACCACTCAAGGCCATTTACGTGGCACATCATATGCATACATTCATGGCGGCGGAATCTCCATATCAATGGCAGTCCGACTCACACAGGTGTGGCAAGATAATGTTTAATCTAGATATGCGGAGGTGAAGGTGGCGTGGTTGCAGGTAGCCCTTATTAGTGCTGTTAAAGGGGGAGGGGAGCACTGAGGAATACAAATGAAGTCCCTGTGCAACTCGTCTCTCATTCCTGATCAGCCAAACAAGGCCGGGCTGCGTCTGCATTCAAATGAAACATGCAAGAGTGGCAGTGCTTTTAAAAATGCGTTTGCTGCTCTTCAGAAGAGGGGGAAAACAGCCAGTGTTAGGGCATTGGAGTGCATGCTGTTATTTGATCATCAGTGCCGGCACTACAATGTCACCCATGTGTTCGTGCATAAGAGTAGAAACACCAGATAATGCCTCCAGGCAACTTTCATTCATTATGCATGTACATTATTCATACAATTATTGATAATGCTTTTCATAATAGTGATTATTCATACATTAATTATTGCAGTTACTAATGTTAGTATTAAAGATATTATTATTAATGTTGAATCATTTGAATAGTAATGCGGTCCCAGCAGTTCTCGCCTGTCATTTAGTTCAAAGCGGCTGAGCAGTTTCCATTGAAGGTGGGCTAAAGAGACCGGCCGACAAGGAGCGTTCTAAATGCTTCGTTATGAACACGACTTCCGAAAGGACTGCCCTTCTGCAGGCTGACTGGTTAGAATTCCGGGAATCCCCGTCACGCTCTAGAAATGTGTTCCTCATGTTTTCACGATATTAATGGAGGGGTGATTGATTATTCCTGCGTTGATTTTTGGTCAAAGCATGGATGCTCGATCAATCAATGTGCATTCTGCATTTTGCATGTGTATATGAAGAGTTTGTATCCAAAATGCAATAAGTGCCAGAATCACAAACATTGAGATAATACCATAAAGCGATAGCCTTGTGCTTCGTACACATGGTGCAAAAATCCGTTTTTTAGAAATTCGTGCTATAAGGTGTATTTTTTCATGGTCAAAGTTTGTGTTTTTCGGCAAAATGCAATAGGCGCCAAAACATAAAAAAAGCTGATTTACTCAAAATGAGTAAAATGGATATATTGCATTTTCGAAACAAACTCTTCATACATTTTAATTGTCATTAATTCATGATAAATAACATAAGCAAAGCAATTTCTTGATGCTTCTGGCAAAAATCTAGTGGTTAGCGCAAAAAAAAAAAGATATAGCTTTTTAACATCATTTACTTTCTAGTTTAGGCTGTGAAAGTGTTTGATATATAAGGGGCCATTTCAATTTTTATGGTCAATGAGGTTACTAGTTTTTTGAAGAGATAAACATCTTTTTTCCAATGTCAATGGTAGCATTCGACCTGAAGGCTGAACTGTTTGGTGTTTTCGTGTTTCCACCATGTCCAAGTGGGTTTCATCAGGCCACTCCAGTGTCCTTCCACAGTTTAAGATATGCAGGTTATGCTTTTTTGAAGAGTTTGGAGTTGTCCTTGGGGCATGACTGTGAGTGAATGGTGTGTGGATCCAGTGATGGATTGGTGAACTGTCTAGGCTGTACTCATGACTTTCACCTGAAGTATGCTGGAGTCGTCCCTCCCATGACATTAACCAGGTGTAAGCGGCTTTGAGAAAAGATGGATGGAGAATCAATGGTAACATTTGTTTTTGCAAAATCTTCATAACATAGATATGTTATAGCCTTTCTCAGGATCTTGTGATCTGTCCAGAAGCTCAGAGGGAGATTTATGTAAGGTGTGGTTCACCATAGATAAAAGTATCTATTTATTGTCATGCCAGAGAAAATGGACGAGACAGGACATCCAGGGTTCATCCCTTCAGAAACCCAACCCTGGGAACATGTTTGCCTGCCCATACAAATCATGTTCAAAGCTTTCCACATAACATACACTTTGTACACGAACTAAAGACATTTACCCAGGTTACCCTTCCAGAAAACACATGAAATTTGGCATGAACGTCAATATTTCTCAGATTCGATAAGCATGTTTGGTTATTTAGCTAAGGTCAGGGGTTCATTCACCATTTCTGAGGTCTGACATGAATCACCCTGAGGCAAACTGGGTTAAATGACAATAAGAAATGCATGCGATGTACTTCATTCATCATAATCTAAACTGACTGTTTCCATTCTCCCTTATCTTCCATGTGATTCTACATTTTGTTATGTGCAGCTCTGAAGTGAATTTCTCTGAGAAGAAAAATTCTTGCAAGCTGCAGCTCTAAAGCAATGCTGTATGTGAAATGGAGCGCTCCTGTCTTTGTGGTTTTTCCTTGAAGACGATGCCTTCTGCTGCCCAGTCCACCTGGTGCCAGGTGGCTTTCATGGCATACTGGCACTGAAGCCTGGGCCAAGCCTGATTACACCAGTCTGCCATCAGTCAGCCTGCCAAGCCCAGCTTTTAAATAAAAAACGGGCTCAGCTGCAGGGCTTTGATTTTCCTTTAAGATAAATTCCATACAGTTATTCCTATAAAGTGCCATCGCCAGAGGCAGGATTCTCCCTATATATAAACATCAACTGGGACTTTTTATTAAACAGGGGAAATTATGCAGAAAGAAGGGGCTTTCTTTAATTAAACTAATTAAACTATAGCATTAATAAAATATCATTGAAGCGAGCGAGCTGTTTACTGTGCCAGACTGGGGAAGATGGGGAAAAAAGTGCATTTCTTTGTGTGTTTTAGAAAGGGTTCCCTTGTGGTTAGTTTCAGCTCTCTGCAAAAATACTGTTTCCTCCTGCATACAGTTAATTCAGCAGCATATAAAGTCAATAAAAGTTGTTCATATCAAGGATGGAACCATGTACTAAAACCAGGACTTCTCTGTAGATTCTAAATCGGTACATCTCACTTCGTGTAGAGGAATGACATGCAAAAAAAAAAAAAAAAAGTCACAACCCTAGCTGATACTTTATTGTTAGAAACAACACTTGAATATGTACCAATGTACATATGCTAATAACAGTAATTCTATGCTGTTATGAATACGTGTGCAATGTCAATACAATTGCAAACATTAGAAGAAGTCTATATTTGTAATGTGTAAATAAGTACCAAAAAAGACAGATGTAACTATTGCAATTAAATTTTTCAACTTAAATGGCAGAAAGCAGTAACGATTCCCCACTATTGCCTGATGGGGCAGTTTTGAACATTTTTGGTCTATATATATGAGCACAGATGCTTCATCTGGAGTTTGTTCTGCCTTGACCATGACCATCAACTTGTCAGCAAGTTGCACCGATGAGGTCAGTTTCAGCATCTAGACTAAAAATGGAAAGAAAAACATCTACCGCCGTTCGCCCATGCGGGTATCGCGGACAAAAACGAATGGAGCCTAGAGGGGCGATAATGTATCTCTGAACCAGCCCCCCCTTAGCGGTCTCTCGGCATGCCCACCGTAAAGAGTCATCTCGGGCTGTACACCTGGCAGAGCTGGAGGAGACTAATGGCTGCAGTGACCTCTCCTAAGAGTGCATGTGAATGAAGGGCCGAGTTTGACCCCAGTCATTTACAGGCATTAATCACAGCCTGCCCCGGGACCTTTTAGTGCACTCGCTGAAAGCTACTACTGTCTCCCTCCACACAAGACATTGATCAAACAGGCTACAGGTATCAGCACATCTCAACACATTAATCAAGAGCAGCCCTATCAGCAGCAAGGGCTTGAATATTCAAATCTGATCCCTGCTGTAGATAAGAGAGGGTAGAATAATTATTCTCTAATCAGATAACGGCTGACGGCCCAAAACACCATCCATTGTGTTCTGAGGTGTAAATAGCTGATTGGAGAAGAAGCTCAACTCTGGTGCACATATAGTGTTTCACACACAGTTCATTTTGTTGATGTTCTCATCGCTAATGCTAACAGTAAGTGTGGGAATCACCTGGACGCTCACCGGAGACCTCATTTTGAATGTAACTGAATATGGCTGCATGTTATGCTTGACATTGTCGAGTCCTACATCAAATTTGCCCAACTCAGGTAATTTCTAACCAAATACGACAGCTTGCCCACTTACATCTACGTGCCTCTGAGCTAGTTTTAGAACCCTCCCTGATTTCTTTGCTGTTTCGGGCGAAACACACCAAAACCAATTAGAGCCTTGCCTCTTTAACTGTTCTTGCTCTTCAAAGGATTTCATTAGAGCTAATCTATCCATTTACAGGCAGAACTCATTATTAATTATTTCTGAGTGCTCTGCAGTGTCTGCCAGAGGGTGATAAATCTGCATTTGTCACCTCAGTCAACACAAAGGGCTGTTTGATGCTTTTGTGGCCCGGTGTACACTGCCCCAGCCGAGGACTATGAGGAGCTGAGTCTAACAGGTTGACCCAGGTGTGTTGGCCCAGACGCTGCTCTCTCAATGGAGAGCAGCGACAAGACCTGGAGAAATTAAAAGAAACTCTAATGTTTAACTGGCTTACAAAGTGAACCGAGCTCCCTATCTTATCAGCCGCATTATTAGGAGGACTCAAACAAATGTTAGATGACAAAAGATACCCTCGCTGATAACTTCTATAAAATAGGCCGCAATTGGATTGTAAGTGAGTGTAACAGTGTATGATTGCTCTCAGATGGGCGTTTGGTGATAAGCAAACGAGGCAGGGCTGCAGGGCCACTATGCTTATTGCTTTGATGATTAGTGGAACACAGCGCTGAGTTTGGGAAGCACGGGATTCCAGCCAAATGCAGCGCCCAATCGAGTAGCAGCGTAAATCATGTGACCTTCCTCAGCTGACTCAGTGCTCTTTTGTTGAACACCAGCATAGAGGATGTGCCATTGACTGTGTTTGTTCCTGATTTAGGTGCCAGGTGTTTAGTGAAATATGCACACCTCCACAAACCTGATTGTCAGAGCCCTGGATGTCCTGGTCAGAGGGTTCATTCTGTAGCCCAAGGGTCATCTGCCTACATAATTCATGATAAGGGGCTGAGGCATTGTTTTGATTTATTCATAGTGGAGCCAGAAAGAAACATGCAGAGGCTGTCTCCACGCTGGAGTTGAGAGCAGGTTACCCGCAGCAATGATGAGGGGGTAAGAGAGATGAACAAATTTAAATGGTTTCTCTGCCGGATCACTTTTTCATGTTTAAATATTCTTTCAACAGGGCTGGTCCTGCTGGTTCAGAAAATGTCACTTGGACGTCACTGATTATTAAGATCAGACGAGTCAGAGGAGCATGTAAGGTACTCTAAAGGTAATGCGCCTGCCTTCTCAGTGTACACATTAATATTTTTTTTCTTTTTACCAGGGAGAATGAGAAGTCCCTATGTTTACAGATGTAGAAGAGCCTTCTCTGGCTTTTTTTTCATGCAAAAAATGTAAGAAGGTTCTCCCTCAAAAATATCAGTATGGGAAAATCCTTGCTGAGAGCAACTCGCTGTCACAAACTGTTGCGTTTGATTGGCAAGGTACACAGCGTGCGACCTCGTATCCGGCTCATTCACACATTTTAATGCCCCATATGCTAGTACAACGCGCGGCATGCCGCGACTGACACTGACGTTTACAGAAATTGTTGTGCTCTAATCTCCATTTAATTAGGATGGTCAAGTTACCCTGCACTTAATAAACAGAGGATTAGTGTATTTTTCAATATGGTTGGGACATATTTTGTTTTCTACTTTGTGCACAGGAGGGGCTGGGAGTGGAATAGCACAGCATGTTAAATGACTCGGTAGCCATGTCATCTGCTCCAGCTCTGGCCTGCAGGTCTTTTGGCCGGAAGGACATTGTTTTAGGACCTGGACACTTTTTTTCTTCTACGCTAAGTCTGAAGCGGCCAGACGAGTAAAGTGATCCCTTAACTCTTTGTTGGGTTTTCATCGCCACTGGATTTTCAAAGTATTTTGATTGTTCTCGCACAAAAAAGCAAATAAAAGGTCGCCTTGCGGGTAAAATTAGTATAGCAGAGCGACACAAAAGAGGGGGAGGTGTAATATTAAAAGGTTACTTAGGTTACATGGTCGAGTCTGTCTGTCACCCATGCGTCTCAGGGGCCCAAAATCAGCTCACCCTGTAATTAACCCCACAAAAGGCAATGTTAAAGTTCCCGTAAAGTAAACCTTAAGCTATTGAGAAAAAAAGAAGCCCTCATTTTAATGAAAGCTGTCAATCTTAACCTTGGTAATGAAGTGGAGGGAGCTGGGCTTAGCCATGATATGTGCTGTTTTAGCGTTTTCTGATTCAGTGACTCAAAGTGGAAAAAAGTTGATTAATTTTTATTCCATTCAAATGGCTCTGACGATAGTTTGTTGGTGAATAGTTTTTACATGCAATAACACAACCCAGGAGATTCATATTGGTAAGCTAATGTTTCCTTGCATTACTGCTGTGAAGTGCAATAGCTTGTTATTTAAAACGAAAATCCATGAAATCTAAGATCATGTGACAGCTGTTGGTGTGATGTAAAACTGACGGGGGTGAAACTACTTGAAGCATGTGCAAAAGTTTTTTTAATTAGATTTTCTGAAGTTGTATCCAGCATCACATTTGGTGGCTAATCCTTAGCAGAAGTGCCGGGTGTCATATGCGTTTCTGGTTTCTGTGTTTGTGTGCCCGTGTGTGTGTGTGTGTGGGTGTGTATGTGCACGTGTGCATATGTGTCTCTCTCTGTACAGTCTTCCATTTCTTTGTGCTTGTTTAGTCGAGCCAAAGCCAGACACATGTTCTGTTCACAATGTTCCCCTTTCTGCCAAAGGCGCCCGGGTAAGAAGAGGATCCCAATAATCAAAAGTAGCGTTTGTTTTACCCCCCTGCTCAACCTGAGGGGGAAATATGACATCCCCACAGAGGAGAGACGGGCGTATCACCGCGTAGCGCGACAGCTCCTGATCAGCTCTCCTGAGAGGCCACTCCCACGCCGCCATTTGGTCCCAGAAGCCCTCGCTGTGCTCTTCTCCCCCACCTTTGGCGCACTGCTTTCAGGTGTCCTTGACAGTGACGTGCCTTGTCACCGGGTTAGATCTGAATATGAACGTATGCGAGAGAGAGGAAGACGATGGCGACGGGTGCCACACAGTCGAGCAGGGTCCTTTGACCGGGTTGGTGTTCGGTCTCCATCCTGTTCGGCGCCGATCTCCTTCCCACTTCCGTTTGTGTTCTGCTTTCCTTCTGTGTTTTCAATCCGACGCAGCCCCACTTGCATAGTGTAGTCTTTCATCCCTGTAGCTGTGGCAAAATCGTATATTATTCATGGGGTGGCTCCTTGCGAGGCAAAACTCGGTGTCGCTGGAGTAATAAGCCCGCGGAGCTGGGGCGAGACGGAGCGAGCTTATCAGCCCTGCGGAAGGAGACGGCTGCCTCGTCTTCCTGTACTTTACATGTACGTTTTTTAGGAGTAAAAACAAACAAATAAAGCCGTTTTAATGGCGTGTCAGAGAGTATTGTCACCCAGTCGGTAGCTGGGAGAGGCTGCATTAACACAACAGTATTCACGCCGGCTCAGGCAAGCCCTCCGCAGGGGATTGGTCTGTGGATCTATCGCCTGCTCACCGTGTTTTCCTGTGGCTTGTTTATTCTATGCCCTTTGATAGATAGACAGAATGACAGATCATAGAACTGGTGCGTCTTATTTGTACTGCATTTCCTTCTTCTCTACTCGGTCCCCTACCCTCCCCACCCACCCCCCCACCCATCCCAAAGTTAGAAATGGCAAAAAAACTACAGCAGGGCAGGAAAACAGACTTCAGATATGAATCCTTCAGGCAGGCGTACAGTAGGTAATTTATATTCCAGCATTGTTTGTTTGTGCATTTGCCCGATGCTGGCAGTATAGGAGATGTATACAAAACAGGGAAGCAGGGAGCCCATTGGAGGCACATCCGCGGCCTGCAGACACAGGCCTTCAAACGGCTTCCACCAGCGTCAATGTCAGGCGGCCCACTGTTTTCCTATCACTTAACATTTCTGCCCTGTGGGTTGAGCCCGAGCTTTACTTGAAAGCGGGTGCTAGGCAGCTGCTTATTATTCCCTCTCTGCGCGGCGAGTGCAGCGGGTACGCCGTGGAGCGAGGGGGCATTTGTAATGCTATTACCTTCGCCGCAGTTTAAACACATCCGGGGATGTGCGCCACATTAAAGAATTAATGAGGAGGATTAGATTTTCCCCTCTCCCGGTTACCGCGGTGTGCACGGCGATCCCCCTCCCCATCTAGACTGCAGTGTTTGCGTCTCTGGCAGACACAGGAGAAGTATTTGACCTCCCAGAATACACTGTCGTGATGTCGGGAGCTGGGATTGGTGGGATGGGGGGTAGGGATGGATAATTTGATGGGGGGGGGGGTGTGAACATTGCACTTCTCTGATGATCAAGCGCTCTGCCATCGTTTGCTTTGCCTGGCGGGTGGGCCGGGTGGGGTGGGGTGGGGGTCGGGGACCGCGTGTGGTTAACCACCTGGCTGCAGTTGGGGATCCACTTGAGCATGAGTGAGACACAATCTGGACAGGCTGCAGCTTATTAATGGAGGTGCATCCCGGCCACTTAACAGAGGACATTGATTCTCTGTGCTAAAAGGAAGCCCACTCGTTTGTGTCTATTTCCGATTATTCTATCGATTATTCCAAGCCTATTCTTATTGATCCACTGCAGTCCAACTGGGGATGCTTTAAAAGCTCATTTGAAATTATAATCTCCTCCAGTGACAGTCATCGCTGCCCTTAAGGCTAAAATAAGGCTTGCAAAATGACTAATGCTCTCATAAATGACACTGTTTGACACTAAACTATAAGTATTAACTGAGAGGTATTTTTTACATATTGAACACACAAAGACAGACACACATACGCACGCACACACACACACACACACACACACACACACACACACAGCTCCAATGTCCTTGTATGCTGGATAATTATTGCTTCTGGCAAAACAAGGGGTTACTGAAGATTACTGTTCAAGTATCAGTTGCCATTATGTTACCAGTGTTACTTCCTGATCCATTATTATTCATATGAGGAAGGAGGAAACTGAAGTCAAAAATGTGATTCATGGTGCATTAAATTATTTCATATTTCTGCATTTGATGGGCGATTCAGGGTGTAATGCAGTCACTATATTTCAATGCTAAATGAGAGTTATCTGTACTGATCCCAAAAGCTAGGTTTAATTGTGTATTTCCTGTTTTGAGGATCGTACTTGGACAAGATTCAGCATGTGTTTTGCGTATCGCACATCTTTCCTTGTTACCAAACTAACCAGCAGTTTTATTTTCTCCAGTGGTCTCTGATTATTGAAGCATTAGTTCTCGGCTGATGTGAAAGCAGGGGTATATGTTAGTGAATTGGCTGCCTGTGCTTCTCAGTCATTAGTAAAAGTGGTCTCACCCCCTGAAACTCCATATGTATCAGAGTGTGAATCAGAACTCTGCTCTTTTCTCAACTTCCCTTTCAACTGCTGTGAAATAAGAGGAGGACTTAGGCCCGCTTTGATCCTCAACTTCAGGGGTCAGAAATGAAACGGGGTGTAAATGAGGGTAGGGAGGCTCTGCTTTTGTCAAACTGTTGTGGATCGCAGCCAACCGGTGACATGAGATAGTTTTTAAGTGTCTCCTGCTCAGATGTTATTGAACCACATTCACCTGTGCTACAATATTTGCTGATCTGATATGCTGGCAGGTGTGTGTGTGTGTGTGTGTGTGTGCGCGCGCTCGCATTTGGCTCTGCGTGTGTGCCTATACATACATGTATATGGATGTGTGAAAGCATAGATATGCACTGTATGCAATTATCTGTGTGTGCACGTGGTTGTCTATGAAAATTATGAATGTATATTTCAGTTTCAACCACAGTGGGGGGAAAAAAAAAAAATCAAGCACATTTGTTTTCATGAGCTCCTAATTCATCCTAATTCTTCCCAACTCAAGATTCCTTGCAGCGAAACAAATGCAGACCGCAGAGAAATCCAAGATTGTTGTGGTTGGAGTTGAACTTCGCTCTGCTCGCTGTGGTGATTTTGAGAAATGGCGGCGGCAGCGTGAAGAGGAGCAACCAAAAACAAAGCCAGACGCAAACCGACAACTGACAGCAACACAGGCTCAGCATTATAATGCAGCTGTTGTGTGGCAGAAAGTAAAATAGCAAGCAACCCAAGGGTGAACCTATATCTGTTCCACAGCTGGCTACATCCCACTATTTACAGCGGAGAAAAGAAATCGATATATTTTTCAAAAAAAAAAAAAAAAAAAAAGTGGTGTGGGAAGCAGGATTGTTGCTGGCATATTGGAGAAAAAAAGTTTGTGGAACACAACCCAATAAGGCATGGCTCCTGCATCACCCTGGCAACAATGAAACTTAGATTTGGCAGAAAATGAGAGAGAAAAGGCAACACAAACATACGTTGCTCTTAGAACTTAAATTTTACATATTCATATTCAACCTAACTTGTATTTATCTTAAAATGTTTCAAATTTCATGATTAAATGGCTGAGCCTTGACCTGTGTGTGCGCGTGTGTGCGGGTGCGCGCGCATGTGTGTGTGTGGGGGGGGGGGTTAAATGAATTGAAGGTCCTGAAATAATTTGCATTCAGCACCGCTGTTAGATCTGGTTAGTGAACCCTAACTATCAATAATCAACACAATTCAAGCAGGTTATTATATTGATTGGGATGAAATTGAGTGATATGAATATGTACAATTCACCTAGGCTAGTTCCAGTGACTTGCTCTTCTAGATATCGCAGGTACCATTTCCCTTGACTTCAAAAAAACAGCTTTGTATTTTCTGGGAAACCACAAAAACACACCTTAGAGATAGGGTAGATAAGGTCTTGTTTACAGACACTTGTGAAATACTGCTAGGACCTTCTATAAGCCCATAAAGCATGTCTTCTGTGAGCTTCAAAACTTTGACAAAAGCCCCGTCATTCAACGCTAATTATGTCTATCCTGGAAGTCTCATTTTGCCGCTTTGCTCCAGACAGATACACTCAGGTTTTCTTGATTTACAACGTCTGGGAGATACTGACGTCTTTGCGAAAACAGCCAGATTAGCATATTTGCAGAGATATGGTCTTTGCTTTGATCACCTGACATGTGCTCTAAGCTAGGCATGCTTGGACTGAGGTCTAGCTTTACCAGTACAGACCCTTAATCCGTGTCTTTAAACTTCAAATGCACCATTACTGGGGACTCCCTTGTTTCTCTGGAACTTTGTCTTCCATAAAACTAGTCCTGCTTTTTTCACACTGACTGCTAATTTCTTTCTGTGTGACTGCGCCACAACATAAATTTGAAATTAACATTCACCCATAAAAATGTCAATGTTGTTATTTTAAGTGATGAGTGATTCAGGTCCATAATGTGGCCTTAACCTGAGTTATGGCCTTTTTTTTCTGGCCAGTTTTTATTCTGAGATGTTTGACTCGGCAATCTCCTTCCTCTTAGGGTTATTGAGCTCTGGTAACAATAGTCATCTCTCATAAAGCTTTGAAGAATAGACGGCACTTCAGATAACACCTGGCTTCAGTTGAAGATGCACTGGTACATGTGAAAATGTACTGTTCTGTTTTCCGTGTACCTCTGTGGGATGAATGTGGCTTCTGTGAAGGTAGCTTCTTATTTCATGTACGTCCTCAGGTTCATGGTCAAATGTTCTGCCATTCATTCCCGTTGGGCTCCTAATCAGACTTTTGAACATTATGTTCATTTTCTTGGCAGTACCTTTTCAAATAGAAGGCAGTGGTCTGGTTTTATACAGTTGTTAAAGTTCAGAGTGCTGCATGACCTTTCATTACTGATGCCAAGGAGGGTGTTAAATTTTTAAGTAGTGGATTAAATTTGATCACTCAATGTTTCGCCCATTCCCATTATTGTCAGTGGTCATGAAAATATCCTTGTATAATTCTCTGGGATTCTCTCATTAGAACCAAATTGCAGCACATTTGACTCTTAAAAAGTGTTTTATAAATAAATCATTAGAAAAGAGAAATAAGAAATGTGTTCCATTTTCATGCACAGTGAGAAATGACCTCTCAGCCATCAGTTGAATATCAGTAAAAAAAAAAAAACCTGATATTATATGAAGGCTGAAAAACAGTGATTTAGCAAAGAAATTACATAATTTAACAAAAATAGTGCTCATGAGGAATGGGTTGGTAGCCTACAATGTGACAGAATGTCCTCCAGTAAAATAGCTGTTGGATTGCTTGCAACTAAAACAAGTTTGAGAGCTACATTTGGAATATCTTTACAATTAACCAAAGACATTGGAAAAGGCAGCCAATGATTGCAAGTTCAATGGCTTGTAGCACCATTTGTAGCTCTCATAGATTAGGGTTATTGGTATTGGGGCATAATCCTAGGTGCTGGGCGCAAAAGATCACAGAGACTAGTGGTGGGATGAGGGGGTGAGGTATTTGACCTGTTTAACATTTGACCTCAGAATGATTGAAGCCGGGGACCCACAATGCTCTTGGGCACAGAAAAGTATGACATTTGTTAATAGTTCAAGAGCTCTCTGGTTACAGGCGGCAGAGGAGGGGTTCTGGGGGGTTGTAATGGGGGAGGCAGCAGGGTCCACAGCATTCTTTCTGGAAATAGTTTGCGATCTGTCTGCCGAATGGACTGATCCGGTGAGACCCTTTGTCAAGTTGAAAGAGGAGGCCAGCAGTGAAGTTCATCCTTCCCTCCTAGTTTTACTGTCCAGAGCACAAAATCAGTTCATGGAATCAATTCTTTCCATATATGTCCATCCTCCATTTGACTGCTGGCCTGGATAATAAGCTGTGTAATGTTCTTGTACTTACATTTATGTATGAAATTTGATACTGCTTTAGTATTCTGAATATAATACTTGCGTATTCACATTTTGAATGTATAAAGGAGTTGTTTAACTCTTGTGCAAAATGTATCACATATCTAGGTAATATTTTATGAAACAAATAACTGAATGATTTCAGACAAATTTAGCTTCATCATTTACATTTATGAGAAAAGTACTATTTAAATCCATATGAGGCTTAACCCTTTGGGCGCCGAATACATTTTCAAGGAATTAAAAATGTAGTGATACTGAGCTGTTGAAAACCTATCATGTGGCAACTTGTTTAGAAGAGCTCCCCTGCGGGAGCTCTTTTAAACAAGTTGCCACATGATAGGTTTTCAACAGCATCTGACTTTGATATCTTACATCATTGGGCATCTATAGTTGCCCACAGCGCTGAAAAGGTTAATGACACTATACATTTTATACCAAAGCAAAAGGCATTAGTTTCTGATTTTGGGAGAAAAAACTTGAGCAATTTTCTTTGCAAAGTGTTTTGTCCTTCATAACCTAGGCATCATAGTCTCGAATTAGCATTAGCTTCATGACCTTAGCATGTTCCAGGTGGCTCCCTCTGAACAGAGTTCGCTTTTCTGTGGCCTGTTCTTAAATGATCAACGGTTCTCCTAATTCCATCCCCGCTAATGTCTAATTGGGCTAACCAGGGGTCCTCGTCCACTTTGTTCCAGCATACTCAGCTACCCTCCCACCCCCAGGCCCAACAGTGACCCACTGAAACCAGAGCCTTGAGCCCAGAGTCTGGTCCAGATGTCCAGGGCGATAAGCGTCCCGAGCACGGTGTCAGGGAGGAGGTTGCAGGGCAGGAATTCGGCGATACATCATCACAAAGTTATTAGTGCCAGACCATCGTCAGCCCAGCGCAAACATCTTCCACAAGCCCCATTCAGATGCACGGACTGGGAAAGAAACTTAGCCTCCAGCAATATGTTATTTCAAGCTGAAACAAAAGTCGACATGAATGGCCGCGGAAACAGTGTGGTATTGTCTTTTGGTCGCGACGTAACTCAATCATGGCATTCTGTAAAAAAAGGAAAGAAAGAAGAAAAGGTAAACGTGGATGCGGATAGGTGGATACCTGGCCTGCGGTTATCATCGCTGGCATTTTACAGTGACCCAGTGCTGAGTTGCTTTGGGCACATGACCCGTTTGGAGTGTCCCGCCGCACTCAGGGCCCAGGAATCTCCTCTAATAAAATAGAGGTGGTGACTGATGCAGAGGGGAGGCGATCTCTGTTGTTATACCCACAGAATTCTTTATTAAACATCTGTGTCGGCAGACAGATCTCAGTGGGGGGGGTTAGAAGAGAGGTAGAGGTGGAACCACCGCTGCACCTGGACGGCTGTGGAAGCAGAATTAACACTCGCTCACTTGTGATGTGACTATTCAAGTCCTATTGGTTGGATGGTTTGCACAGGAATTCAACATTTCCATTTGCAGTGTAAAGACATCTACAAGGACTTCCTAGAAGACAAGACATCACCTCTCAATGGGAGCCTTCAGGCTGAGTAATGCTCAAAACAATAACTAAATAAATAAGTAAATATGATCCATTTATGAATATCTACCCATACATTGTGTTTGTTATTGACAATGCTGTAGCTATTATTGTTTTACTTGTATGCACAATGCACGCAGTCTGGTTTTGATCGATTCATTGGAGGCCTAGGATTATTTATAATTTCTCTGAAGTTTGAAAAAAAAAACCAAAAAAAAAAAAAAAAACTAATTTGCTTCTGTTTTGGCTCTTCATTAAGAAATAAAAGAATCAGGAACATTTAGTTTTAATATGGTGCAGGCATCATTAATACAGTGGGCATTGGTTGAGATCTTCACACTCATATGTCCTTGAATCATATATGACTAATGCTCGACAGATCATTTAATTGTCATTTTTTGGCATAACAAGCCCGATAAATTATAATTTTGAAAAGAAACTGTAAGACTGTTTAATGGTATAATTCCCCACACAAGACATAGGCCTGCACGTGCCACCAACAAAGGTTCATCTTCTGCAAGGCACTGCATCTGCATGTAGGCATAAGATGGGACATAAGTTTTAAAATACAACATTTTTGTGTCTCCATTTTGTTTTTAATGCAGATTATTCCCTTAAATTTAGCAAAATTATATCCGATGGCCTCTGACTAAATTAGTGATCGGAGTGATAACAATTTGAAGGTGTCATTACTAGTGTATTTGACCTGTCCATTTGGTCCTCTCATTCAGGGAATGGGCTTAGAGCTATCCCACAGTTTTAAAGACTTTTAAAGACTTTCCTATGGAATGATTGCTGTACTTACCATCTGATATCAAAAGAATTATCAGAAGAATCAAAAATCCGACAGACTCTTTGAGAATTCCATTTGAACCCAAGCAGAAGCCTAAATAGAGACTGAGAACTGTGTTCTCGCAAGAGTTTAAAATTAGGTCTATGTCCACCACTTGGTTGAATTGCAAGGTTGTGGGGTCCGCATGCTGTGACAGTGGATCCAAATTCAGCATACCTGGTGGGGTGATATGCAAGAGCGATCCTCAGGAGACCATGATCCTGAAAGAGGAACGCTGACAGCTCTCACCTACTGACCCGTCTGTCCGTCAAGACCCTTCAAACTCCTCGCTCCATCTCGAATCTATCTTGGCTCTCCTCTTATGCTACATTCCAGCCCTCCAAATGGATTTCCCAACAGAGTGCTGTTCTCACCAAAAGATTTTGAACAAAATAACACCACTGCTGTTTCTTGTTGCGCAGACGTCAATGAGCCAACAGTTTCAAAAACCATAAAAAGTAAAAAGGCGAGCAGCGTTTTCGTGAGTGTAAGTACATTCTTGTGGATTTTTTTTTTTTTTTTTTTTTTTTTGGTGGGGGCTAAATGTTGGAGAAGTACAGCAGACTTATGGATGTGGGCAATGTCTGTGGTTTGAAATGATGAATTAGTGACAGAGCTGGCATACTGGCATACTACTGGTTGGGTACTTATGTAACCTTATCTTTGTGTACAGATGGCTATCATCACACCAGATTTTTGTGTGATTTGACACTTTGTTTTCATGAAGTTACAAAATTTTTATGGAAAAGAGGTTTTCGGGTCAATGGCAGCAGTGCAAACACAGTGTAATGCTTCTCCACTATAAACAATGGGAGCCTGTACTTTCGTTCTGATTGGCAGTACGCCTACTGTCGCTGGCACTATGTTCATGTTTATGAGTCTGTTTCAGCTAATTACAGTAAAGACAACTATAAACAAGGGTTCTCTGCAACCACTCATAATTATCTGCTCATTTTGCCTTTTTGTCTATGGTACAGCATTGTCTGCTTTAAATGAAACATTTACTCTCTTAATTTGGACAATTTAGGTATCCAGTAAACAGCATTCAGTGCTCTAACCATCAATTAAGTTGCCTTCCACTGGCAAAATGCCTAACCATGACTGTAATGAAATTAAGGTGAAGACATAACTTTCACAACCATTTTCAAATAGTTCACTGACAATTCAAATGTGAATACAACCTTCAGTTCTGGTATGAAAGTGAAATGGCTTGCTCTGATATGTGAGTTGCATTATTTCCAATAAAATAACCCAGAGCCTGATTTCAGTCAATAAAAGTACTGCTCCTTCCAATGAATATTGCATTAATAGAAACAGCACGCGCTAAAAGCAATAAATGTAATGGAGCCATTTTACTTCTGTGAAAACAATGAAAAGAAACGATTTTAAAAATACTTCAATAAATGAGATGAAGCAGCTTTGATTTGCTGTAGGTGGTCCTATCACCTGAATCTAATACATTTGCTGTACTATTTTGAACTACAAGGATTTCAAAATCAAAGACACATGAAAAAACAAGAGAACATATGGATGCAGTTTCGACTTCAATTAGTCACTTTGTAGGTTCACTCTATCAAAAATCTGATCAATGTATGTACAGCATCTATTTATAACCATGTTTAATTATATTACTTACCGCCTTTGATCTGTGATCAATCATTTCCCAGCTGATGCCAAAAAGTGCAGATTTTACCTTTTTAACCACACACTTTTTAATTTCTGAGCTGAAAAAAAATATGGCCGACATGGAGCAATGATCAGGACAGCAAATATCCCAATGTTTACATGATGAGCAATAAAGCTGCACATTCTCTCTCTGCAAGTGAACTACAGTGCCATGAAAAAAGTGTTTTCTCCTCCCCGATTTCTTCTATCTGTGCTTATTTGACATATTGAAACATTTCAGATCATCAAACTAATTTTAATATAAGACAAAGACAATGTGAATCAACTCAAAATGCAGCTTTTAAATTAGTTTTTCAAAAGCAATATCACCCATGGGAAAAAATGATTACTTTCAACAACCCCCCCCCAAACCTGATAACTGGTTGAGCCATACTTGGTGGCAACAACCGCAATCAAATGTTTGCCGTTACTGGCAATGAGTCTTGTCTTTTACATTGCTATGGAGCAATTTTGGCCCATTCTTTTTGGAGAATCATTTTACTTCAGCCAAATTGGAGGGTTTTCAAGCACACACGGGCTGTTTGAGGTCATGCCACAGCATTTCAATTTGATTCAAGTCAGGACTTTCACTAGGACATTCCTAAACTTGTTTTTTTTTTTTTTTTTTTTTTTTGAGCTAGTTAGAGCAGTGCACGCTTGTGTGCTTCAGATCATTGTCCAGCAACGTAACCACGCTGCTCTTGAGCTGTAAGTCACACACTGAAAGCTGGACATTCTCCTTCAGGATTTTCTTCTGGAAAGCAGAATTCATGGATGGGTTCTGTTTTTAACATGTTAAGCACTTTGTGCTACTTTTACTGTATGAAAAGTGCTTTATAAATAAAGATTGATTAATTGATGGATTGATTAACAATGGCAAGTCACCCAGGACCTGAAGCAGAGAACTAGCCCCCGACCATCACACTATCATTTGCATGTTTAACTGTTGGTATGGTATTTTTTATTGTGGAATGCTGTGTTAGCTTTATGCCAGATGCAACAGGACCCATGTCTTCTAACAAGTTCCACTTTTGACTCATCAGTTTTCAGACTATTATCCCAAAAGTCTTGGGAGTGATCAAGATGTTTTCTTTTTTTACAAATTTAAGGTGAGCCTTTGTGTGTTTTTGGTCAGCCGTGGTTTTCGCCTTGCAGCTCTCCCATTGCCATTTTTTGCCCAGTCTCTTTCTTTTTGTGGAATCCCGAACCCTGATCTTAACTGAGGCACTGCAGTTCTTTAGATGTTGGTCTGGGTTCTTTTGTGACCTCCTGGACGAGTCTTCGATGCTCTTGGCAAAATTTTGATAGGCCGGCTACTCCTGGGAAGCTTTACCCCTATTATAAATTTTCTCTGTTTGAAGATGCAGGTGGCTCTTACTATGGTTCTCTGGAGTCCCAGAGCTAAAGAAATTTCTTTTAAACCAACTCCAAACTCATAGATATCAACCACTTTATTTTTAATGTGTACTTTAATTTCTTTAGATCGCAGCATCATGTGCTGCTTCTTGCCCAATTCTCACTACCAGATGGGTGCCACAAGTGATGTTTAGATTCATCAGGGCTGGAAGTAATCATGCCTGGCATTCCTAGTGAAATTTAATCCAATTATTATTTAAATTTGTTTAATTAGTTGATTTAGTTACTAAAGGGACAATCACTTTTTCACATAGGGCCATGCAGGTTTGGATGGCTTTTCTCATTCAACAAATTAGACAATTACACTGCCCTCCATAATTATTGGCACCCCTGGTTAAGATGTGTTCTTTAGCTTCTAATAAATTCAGTTTTTTTTCTAAATAATATAGGACCACAGTGAAAAAAAGAGGAAAATCCAACCTTTAATTCAAGTGCATTTATTCAGTGGGAAAAAAAATCCCACATTAAGAAATAATTGTTTTACATCAAATCATGTGTGCCACAATTATTAGCACCTCTGATGTTAATACTTTGTACTACCCCCTTTTGCCTACAAAACAGCACCTAATCTTCTCCTATAATGTTTCACAAGATGGGAGAATACAGAAAGAGGGATCTTCGACCATTCCTCTTTGCACAATCTCTCTAAATCATCCAGCGACTTGGGTCCTCTCCTCTGCACTCTCCTCTTCAGCTAACTCCACAGGTTTTCAATGGAGTTGAGGTCTGGGGACTGAGATGGCCATGGGAGGAGCTTGATTCTGTGTCTGGTGAACTATTTCTGTGTAGATTTGGCCACATGTTTAGGGTCATTATCTTGCTGAAAGACCCAGTGACGACCCATCTTCAGCTTTCGAGCAGAGGCCACCAGATTTTGATTTAAAATGTCCTGGTATTTCAAAGCGTTCATGATGCCATGCACCCTAACAAGGTTCCCAGGGCCTCTGGAAGAGAAACAGGCCCACAGCATCACCGATCCTCCCCCATACTTCACAGTGGGCATGAGGTGCTTTTCTGCATACTCATCTTTTGTGTTCCGCCAGACCCACTTAGTGTGTTTGTTGCCAAAAAGCTCTATCTTGGTCTTATCTGACCAAAGCACACGGTCCCAGTTGAAGTCCCAGTACCGCTTAGCAAACTCCAGACGTTTGCATTTATGATTGTGACTGAGAAAAGGTTTTTTCCGTGCATGCCTCCCAAACAGCTTGTTGGCATGTAGATAGCACCTGATGGTTGTTTTGGAGACTTTTTGACCCCAAGATGCTACCATTTGTTGCAATTCTTTAACAGTGAGCTTTGGAGAACTTTTTATTTCTCTTACCATCCTCCTCACTGTGCGTGGTGGCAAAATAAATTTGCGTCCTCGTCCAGGCTTGTTTACCACTGTTCCAGTTGTTTTAAACTTCTTAATGATTCCTCTGACAGTAGATATGGGCAGGTGCAGGCGAGTGGCTATTTTCTTGTAGCCATTGCCTGACTTGTGAAGGTCGACACACATCTGCCTTACTTGAATGGTGTGTTCCTTTGTCTTTCCCATGTTGAAGAGTGGATAAGAGAAATGGCCTCTGTGTCACGTCATATTTATACCCCAGGGAAACAGGAAGTGATGAATTACTAATTAAATGTTCCTAGATACTCTGATCAACTTTGTAAACTACTGTAGAAATGACAGAAATACTTCAATTACATTTATTTCCTAGGAATTGTTAGGGGTGCCAATAATTGTGGAACAGGTGATTTCATGAAAAATAATTATTTCTTAGTCAGGATTTTTTTTTTTCCTTAAAATTCACTTGAGTTGAAGGTTACATTTTTCTACAATTTTCAGTGTGAGAGTATGCTTCTGCAATAAAAATTGAATTTATTTTAAGGCTTTTAACACATCTTAACCAGGGGTGCCAATAATAATGGAGGGCGCTGTATTTAAAAACTTTTGCATTTACTCAGGTTATCATTGTCCAATATTACAATTGATTTGATTACCTGAAACATTTAAATATGACAAATATGCAAAAAAAGAAGAAATTTGGAAGGGGTAAATACTGTACTTTTTCACAGCACCGTAGTTCATGTGAATCACTTCTCATGGCATAACCTGTTAGGGGTTTACACCACTGCTGTTGTTAGAGATGTGGTATTCTGTTTATATTGTAAGTGGGGGACAAGAATTTGGACATGATTTTTTTTTAGGTGGAAAAAATGAGGGCAGGTTTGAATGAGGTGCTTTGTGCACAGTGACTTTGTAGTCAACAAGAATAAAAAGTATATCTCACAATTTGCATGAGTTTTATAGCCATCTGTGTTAAAATGATAGCTTTGAAAGATTTAAAAAAAAAAAAAAACCAAAGTTATTCACTTCGGTGACGGCCAGTCTGAGATGAAACCATCAAATATTCCAATACAAATGTCTCGGTAAGTATGAACAAGGGAAGGGTCATCACAATAGGACCTGGGCATTGATGCACTTCAAGCAGATCAATGTGGTATGATTTTATGACAAATGAGCAGAGACAGTGAGCAGCAATATTGGAGGGTTTCCTTGAGGTCAATTTGTGATTGTCCGCAGCTCACCTGTCCTAGCTATGCCGTATCCCATAATCCTCTGGCTCCTGGCCCCTCTTGATTTTCGAGGAGTGGGGGCAGATGTCACCAGGGGAGAAAGCTATTCTCTGTTGTGAACACTCTTAATGAAAAACTCAGCTGTGCTTCCATCAGTGTTTTAATTTACTGCTGGAGGAAAGCTGCATCTGAGAAAATCAATAGCAGAGATAAGGGGGTATCAGCACAAGCACACCACTAATGTGAGAACGTCCATTCACATGAAACAACAGGGAAGTGGCTCTGGGAAATTTATGTTCTTTAATTTGGCATTAAGCTTCTCTGGAATTCTGGGAGAGGTAGTTTTGTTTGCATGATAGATAGATTTCATTAATGAATGATGCTCAAGATATAAAATTGAAAGTTTTTTTTATCATTAAAGTGAGTAAATTTCATTCCTAAAAGATAGTGCTTTATTTTTATAATGTAAACAGCTCCAAAATGCAGTCAGGTCTATATGTAGTCAAACAGTGATGCAATTTTCTCAATTTTGGATTTGTAACGCAATGAATTTAGAAGTTAATCAATCAAGATTTGCTTGAAGTGTAGACACTGAGCTTTAATTTTCCTCAAAATATTGTATGTTCTGTGTCTGAATTGAAACCTTTTTTTTTTTTTACATGGTCCCCCCCAGTTTTGGGGGCTGAAAAGTATTTGAACAAACATTATCATAAAGTAAACTGTCATTTTTAATACTTAGTCACAAATCCTTTGCATTGCATGGCTGCCTGAATTCTGGAGCTTATAGACATCAGATGCTAGGTTTCCTCCCTGAAGATGCTCTGCTAAGCCTTCATTGCAGCTGTCCTCAGTTCCTCCTTGTTTTGAGGGTATTTTGCCATCAGCAAGTGAAAAGCATGATCATTTGGAATTTCGGATTCAGGACAGGTGATTCACTTGGCAATTGTGGAACATTCCACTCATTTGCCTTAAAAATGTTTGGGTTGGTTTTGCAGTGTGCTTTGAGTAATTGGCCTTTTCCACTGTGAAGCACCGTGGAATGAGTTTCGAAGCATTTAGCTGCGCATGAGTGGATAATATTGCCCTAAAGAATTAAGAGTTCATCCTGCTGCTTTTGCCAGCAGTCACATCATCTATAAATACAGTAGAACTGGTTCCACTGGCAGCCATACATGCCCACAAATGACCACGCTTCACAAATTAGATGGGATACTTCAAATCATGAGCAGTTCCTTCCCCTCTCCATACTCTTCTCTTCCCTTCACTTCAGTATAAAACTTGTGATCTTTGTGTCATCTGACCCCAGGATGTTGTTCCAGAGCTGTACAGGCTTTTTTTAGATGGTTTTTGGCAAATTTCCTGATTTTGAGATTTACCAGTGTTTTACATCTTGTTATAAATCCACTGTATTTTCTCTGGTGAAGTCCACTCTTGATTGTTGACATTGACAAAGATATGCTTACCTCCTGTAGAGTGTTCTGGACCTGGCCAGCTGTTCTGAAGGGGCTTTTCTTTACCAGAGAAAGAATTCTTCTGTCATCCAACCCAGTCCTTATCTGTGGTCTTCCGGGCTACTTGGTGTTTCTGAACTCTCTCTTTTTTTTATCTTTAAGAATAAACCATATTGTTTTTGTTATTTCTCTAAAGCCTTTGCTTTGATTTTTCAGCCAAATGATGACTTCCTTTTCTGGCAGTGGAAGCTCTGTGGACTTTATATTGAGAATTAACAGGTACAGCTTGCAAATACAAATGAAAAACTTGTATTAAATGAAAAAAACAAATGAAAAATCAAATGGAATCAATTTCATTTAACAAGTAAATAGTAAATCAAGGGAATAACATAAACTTGGCCATGGAATGGCTGCACTGTCACATGTCCAATTACTTTTGATCCTCTAAAAAGGGGGACCACGTATGAAAAAGTGCAGTAATCCCTGCATTGTTCAGCCATTTTGGAGCCAAGTACCTTCACAGTAAAGCTGAAAGTGTGCACCATGAGCTCATAGCCATTATTTAGTTTAATATCTGAAATGCTGTGGTAGACAGTTCAAATTACAATGCCACTGTTAATGAGCAAATATTTACAGATCTGACTGAGTATTTGTACATATAATGACTGTCTTTTAAAATAATGAGAGTTTTCTAACACCCCCCACATACATACACACACACACACACACACACACACACACACACAAACACATTTTAGAAGTAAACTGCAAATTATTTATGCAAGTTTGGTTACCATAATAAATATACATGCTCTATAACATCTCCCTCTCCAAACAAAATACCCCATCTTTCCCACACAGCAGAGATTAACCTACTGCTATATTTAAACACTGCATTTGGTGCTGACATGTAGATCATTGTTGAGTAAATGCTTTACAGAACAATTTAAAATATTTTAAATCTTAAAACTGCCCAGTTTTAATTCAAAATCAAAAATGAATTTTATTGCAGTATCAGAATTTATCAGGTATAAGGGAAAAAGCTGTCATTTCGGTATTACAGAAATGTAAACATTTTCCCACTCCTGATAATAAAATATTAGGAAAGACCCAGCACATTTCAGAGGCATTGCACTGCACTGTATATTTTATCAATGGCCACAGCTTAAGCTCGGTGTTCTCATCAGTCTGTGGCTGTGGAGGTGGACAATAATCTTGGGTGGCAAAACTTCTCTAATGGAAACCTCAGATGTGCATTTTTATGGTGGGCAGATGGGACGTTTGTGCCTGTTCACACTCGGCGTGATGTGACCTTCTCTTGGTTCCAGGGAACCTCCCAAATCTGAATCTGGGAGGTCCGTCAGAGGAGTCGTCACAGGAGTTTGGAGGAGAGGTTTGACATTGTGAGGCCATTTGGACCAGAAAAAATGTGTTTTTCATTAACACAGCTAGTTAGCTACCCTACTGTTGAATTGGATTCAAAACCAAGGCTGACTGTAGAGACAGTCATTTCATAACTAAACCACAAACTCTTTAGTCATTCATGGACATGGGCAAGCCAGCACAGATTTAGTTCATGCTGACAGTGCAATTATTACAAATGTGATTGAGAGGTCTTTACAAGGATTTGGTGCAAAAGGGTCAAAATATATTATTGGACCAAAAGGTCTATGATAGTATTCACAAACACAGCAGTTCAATCTAGTGGTAAAAGGACACATGCACTATCCTTAACCGCATTGAAATAAATACCAAAAACCTAGAGACTCATTCCAAAACCTTGCTTTAATTTGGCATGAAAAAGGCTTAAATTCCCTTTAGATTTCATTCCCTGAACAACACTTTATGAGTCAAATGGCAGCTCTCAGGCCAAAATTGTCTGACAAAAATGTAAAACTCTGACAACACTGCTTTGACCTGTTGTGCACCAAGCTGACGGTTATCTCTGTAGCTTGTTTGCGCATTAATTTTGAAAAGTGAATATACTTTCTCGCTGCCAAGCATTTATTGAAAAATATGGAGAAATTATGTACACCTCCCAGTGAATAATAATTCAATATTTCACAAAGCCATTGTGTGTCTGTGTAGAGAGATAAAGCAAGAGAAGAGGCAGATTGGTCAGAGCACTGTGACGGTATGGCTGGGATTCCAGAGGAAATATATGTCCTCTATTACAAAAGGTAGGTCATTTCTCCTGCTCTCCTCTCATAATGTGAGAATCTTGAGCATGGCGAGACACTCATTAAAGTGGTATGTTATGAGAGCAGATTAAGTTTAAATGCAATTACAGGAACGGAGCTGTTGGTCAGGTGAAGAACTCGCTATCAGATTCCTAAGTGCAATGTTCTTTTTATGTGCAAACTGCATTCAACGAAGCATTTAATTCAACAAATCCAGGCTTCTGATCCACCAGAAATAGAGCTCAGGTTAGTTCAATTTGTAACAAACGATCTCCATATGATCAAAGTGAAGAGGGCTGCCTACAACATGCGGCTTAAATTAGAGAAACACCAACATGTTTGGCTCTGGGACAGTGTTTGGAATGTCTTACCAGAAGAGAAATTCTTTCACACATATGGTTCCAATATCCCTGGATGCCAGCCTCACATCTTTAATGAGTTGACAGGGAAGTTTGGCGCTAACTTTGTGACTCCAAACCATTGCTGTGCTGTCACCCACCAGGCAGCTCAGATGATTTCTCCCCCCACCGCCCTATTAAACCCTGAATGAGGGGATTGTGTGGCCCTTTTTTAATGGCACTCCCTCAGCTTACCGCAAACTGAAACCCGTGCCACGAAAGTGACTCTTCCTCCACTGTTTAAAGCAGGCCCAGCCAATCGCACTACGGTTTGCAAGGAACAGTGAACTACAGTTATCAAGCTTACTTAATGTACTCAGGGTTTTATCAAATTTGTATTTTTGCTCTTATTTTTGGCAAAACCATAGAGTTAGAGTCAGCCATGGGTGAAAGCCGAGGGGAGGGGGGGTGGGGGCGCATGTGTTCACCTCTTCCTTTTCCTCTGCCAACATCTGGGTGTCACATGCAGAACAGAAAAAAACATTTTTATTCTAAAACTAGAAAACATAGCGGTTCTCCAGAAAGTATATCAATTCTCAGTCACAAAGACCAAAAGACATTCTTGAAGACATTATTAGAATTATGTTCTGTGAATCTGTTTCATATTTTATTTTTTGATAGAAATTTATACTGAACAATTTCAAATGAAATAAATAATCAGTCATTTTAAAAATGTTTGCACATATAACTGTAAACACAAATCACTAGCATAACTCATTCTTCAATGGAACGGTTTATAGAATAGTCACCCGATACCTTTTTCCATCTCCCCATCAATAGTAAATTTCTGGGTTTTGCATCACATTTTCTGAAAACAGCTCAAGAAGCAGTTTTCTGCCCTCATATGGGATCTAAATGAATGGCAATGCATTTAAGATCTACTTGCTACATAAAGGAGTGAAACATGTTTGTCAAATGCGATATGTACACGCTTAATACTTGAGGGCCCACCACAACGAATTAGTGCTGTGACTTGAATACCTCAATACCCTGCATTTATCAAAGCCCAGACAGATAGCATTCAGGATTGGAGAAAGGGTGTCTAATTCATTCTTGTGCAATGCATATGACTATGGAAATTTATTTTGGTTAAATGTGCATCCAAGTGTGTGATTGTGTAATACCTATTTTCAAATATAGCGTTCTTTGATTTTTTTTTTGAAAATGAGCACAAATGTACACCTATCGATAGGTGTGCAGATGACATGATTTTTTTAAAATGATCATTAACTGATCATTAACCAAGCAATCAACTGCACCGAATTCCTCCTTGTACAGATGTTTTCTGGCGCGTATTTGGTGTGCCTTTCTCTCCAAGATGCTGGTCAGTAATCCAGCTCAGGAGAGGAGTTGGGACCTTCTCACAGCACTGATGCCCATTAACCGAATGACAACAAAAGTCGTCACACAGGAGAGCTTGGAGAATATCATGTGAAATGAGACTGGGCACTGTACAGTCAAAAGGTATTAACAGCAGGGTCATATTGCGAATTTGCATCAAAATACTGTACATATAATAGTACATTATTACATATTATGTACATATAATAGTACATTAATCCATGTAGGATAACATCTAACTCCATGAAGAACAGTAAAAAGACTGAAGTGATCTACTTTGTTGTTGTAAAACCTTATTGGGGAATCCTGTAATTCATCAACAGAAAAAGCTATTGCAGGTACCATATACAGAGTCTATAAGGCTGTGTTCAAGGGAAATGTAGTCAACAAGGCCTGATAGACATTGAATAACTGTGTTGCAATGGAAATTTTTAGGATGAATGCAGGTAGAGATGCAGAAAAGCCTGGCAGAATTGTAAAAACGTGAGGGGTGGGGTGTGAGCTCTGACGTCCGGAAAGAGGGCCAAGGATCAGGGAAGCAGATAACCATCTGCACTTGGGGATCTTTGTTTTTTCAAGTGATTCGGGAGAAATGAATGAGTGCAGGGCAGAGGCACCCAGATCGCTAAGAGACTCGCAAGCCGAGGACAACCGCTGTCAAGAGCCCGCATCTCAGGATGCACTATTGTTAAGTGCCTCAATTTATCACTGACGTGGGTTAAAGAGCAATCCTACTTCCTTTATTCTGCACCACACCAATCTGCTCAGCGAGGGAGCGAAACAAAGGCCACTCTCTTACAGTGAGCGCCACTGTAACAGCAACAACGAGTAAATATATATCACTGGCTGGGCCGGCACAGAGGAAAGGTATTTATAACTTTATCCCTGTTTTTCCAAAGCACAATGTTATGCGGTAATTACCTGCTGCTTAAGCCAAAAACAGAGGTCCAAGGGCGACACGGGAAATGCAGGTCACAGTGCTCCCCTGTTCTTAACCATTTCATTTCCTTATACTGATATGCTCGAGTCACAGACCTGAGGCATCAAACATTTTGTTGCTCTATATTGGGGTTAGTCCTCCACTAGCAGAATGTTGTAACAAAGGGATTTCCCAGGTAGCACAGCACACAGCCAAATGACACCAACTGAAAGCTGGAGTACGGATAGTATCACTCACTCTGCATAGTTCTTAATGGGCAAAAACGCAGTGTCCCTAAATGAATGAGGTGATAGCAATTTTGGCAATATGCTTCATCGTACTGTATTCCATTTTACCGCGATGCAAGTTCCTTTTATCTCGATGTGTCCTGCATGGTGCGGAATTGTGCAAATCTCTTCTTAATTATGCGACATCTGCCTTCATTGTCAGTGCTCAGTGAAGTTTTGTTCCACTGAACATTCCATTAGCCATTCGTCATTTATTCATGTGGGTTTAGCGTACCTTATTACTCTCCATAATGAGTTTTACACCATCAAAATTCCAAATGGCTTTTGATGTTATACAATCCTTCACATTTTGTGGTGGAGAAATTAAATAGGTTCTCTGCACAAAAGTTTTACTCAAAAAACCTGAATAGGAGCCTTGTATTTATTTTTAGGAATTATTTCACTTTAATTTGGTTAAATCTCGCATGAGTCTCCTGATACCCTCTTTGAAGTGACAATATTAAATACAAAAAAAAATCTATTATGTTGCCATCGCAGTAGAAATGTCAGCTTCCCTGGAATTTAATTTCCTTGAAATATTTTTGATAATTTTATTATTTTCCTTTGTTTTAATTGAGCACACACTTCTTGTCTATCAATCATTTTAGTTGTGTTTTCTCTCATGCACGTAATGCATGCAATAAATAATTCAAATGAAATTAATTTTACAGCACCTTGTTTCCAGCACACATGCCAACATCTGTTGTCAAGTCGCAAGTTTACATTGTTGGTCATTACTTTCCCACAATGAGCGAAATGTTTTATTAACGTCCCTGGAGTACCACTCGGATCAGGCAGAAATGCTGCTACTAACTGAACCTTCCCTGAACTCCAATAATCAAAGATTGGCTGCAGTTACCGGGAGCTGGCTTCTGTCTTCCTTAACAAAATGTACCCAGACATTTATGCGATTGAGGCATTAAACAGCGAGAGTCCATTAGGAAATCACTGCCCATAATGAAATAGGGTGTGCTCAATTTCAACTAAAGCACTGCTTTATTGTTCAGACTGCAGGGAAAATTCCTTCCCCCCATTCTCTTCAGTGCAATTGCGATTGAGAATGGGAAAATAAAAATTTTGGTTTCGTTTAAAGATCAGTCGACATAAAGAACGTATGCGCATCATTTTTGTAGGAACACTGATTTTTAACTGAAAACCATACAAAAGTCTGCCTGCACATCTATTTGGTTCTGGTGTCTTCAAGTATTAATCAAGTGCATATTGAATGAATAAGCCTGTGAATATTATCTAGCCTGAGTACCTGGTTCATTTGTGCGCATTAAACAGAACTCAAAGAGAAAATACACCGCGTTTACTTTACTGCTCCCTCATTACCTCTTACGTTTACTGCTCAAATAACCATTTAACCTCTTTCACAGAACAAATGATTCTAAACTCACTTAAGGGCTACAAAGTTCTCGTCATAAAAGACTGAAAATACTAAATGTGTTTATTTTAATCATAAACTCTAATTACAATATAAATCAATACAGTAAACTCAAAGAATAAATTCAGTCTGGCTTGGAATTGCTGTGTTGCCTGAATATGCTGCTGTATTTTTTTGTTCAATACACTCAATTTCATACTGGAATCTCAATATTTGCATGTTTTTTTCTTATTCGCTTCAGAGCTCCCGTACAATGATGAAGACCACACTGCAACCTTAATTAACATAAAGTTTGATTCTATATGATGAAATGATTTTCAAGAATAATTCAAACACAAACAAAAAATGTACACTAAAATTCCAAAGTAACAAAGTGAAAGTTAAATGAAGCATATGGACGTTACCACGACAATGATTTAATAGAGTACTTTCCTAGCAGAAAAGGTTTGGAAATCCTGGCTGGTGTGTAGAGAACGGAAGGGAAGCAGGGATATTTAGTGATGAGGTAGGGGAAGGAGGGGGGCAGTTAGATTTTTGAGGCCTGTACCTTGATGACACCTGCTGTAAAACACACGGGAACACTGTCGGACGGAGAAAGCGCGTCCGAGGAGCCCGCGACAGAAGCGTTTTTCCTTCGCCTCGGTCGACGCCGCCACTTCAGCAGGTGGAAACGGGTAATAGAGCTTCGCTTCAGACTGGGGACGGTGCCAGGAGCAGATGTGCTCAGTCAAATGACTAATTGAAAACCTTAAACAAAATCAGCGGCTTGGCCATTCTGCCTGCATAATAAGGCGCACGCTGATAAAGGGAGAGCGCGGAATGAAAATATAAAAAAAAAAAAAACACCCCTCTCATCAGCAGCGCCATTAACAATCATGAGCAAAGATGAAAACAACGCTTGGTTTATTCGGCAAATGAAAGCACATAACTAGATGGCATCCCAGGAGTCCATTTCCAATTTTAATAATACATCAAGGAGCCATACCCTGAGCAAACACTTTCAACGCAAAAGCCAAACACGGCAAACTGCTTACTGTTAGCGCATGGAGAGACAACTCCCAGTGCTGTGAATTTAGCAAATTTATAAAGGTACATAACATGATAGCTATTAGCCAAATTAAAAGCGAGCCATTACGAGAGGAGAGAGTCAAATCGTTTGCCAGCTAAAGACTACAAACTGGAACTTTCCATTGCAGAAATACAGACAGAATCATTCTCCCCCCTCCTTATTCTTTTCTACACAACAAAAAGCTGTAGCACAGGCTCTACTCAAATTATGTGCATGAATAATAAAATACAGTCTAATTAAAAACTGTAGTTAAATATGCAAAAAACTAATGATAATGAGATTGTGCAATACCTTAGAGTAATGCGCATTATAAATTACTTAGAAGTGCAAGTTGGCTTGACCCAAACAGAGCATTTTGAAAGCTGCTTTGAATATCGTGTCTGCCGGCACAGTGGGGGCAGGGGTGCGGGCGGAGTGTGCGTGTGTGTGTGTGTGTGTGTGGGGGGGGGAAGGGGGTCAGGATGGAGAGTCGGGCTGAGTGCAGGTTGCAGGGGGTCGGTCTCGCACGGCGATCAGCTCTGGTGTACTGGCCAGCTCCAGGCTGAGGGGCCCCTGGCCCCGGGCGCGACAGCCGAACAGGAGAGCTGGAAGGTGAGTGCAGCTCCAGGCTCTTCTGCCTCCAGTCCACTTTCCACCTGCCGGAACGGGACACAGTCAGTCAGCAGGGGAACAGGGATCACAGTGCCCCTCCCGAACAAACCTCATCACACTACATCAGGGGTAAGGAACCCTGCTCCAGCACAGCCATAGCCCTGCATGTTATAGATGTCTCTATACGCTAACACGCCTGATTGTACCCTTGAAAGGGCTTGATAATGAGATTCATGCTTGATAACAATGCAATCATTCGAATCAGACACGTTAGAGAGCAGATACGTCTAAAAGACGCAGAACTATGATGAACCTACCTCTAAACTACATGGTAAAAAAGTTCAACATTAAAATAAACTATATTTCAGTGTTAAACCAGCTCTTGTTAACGTGGCCTCATATGTGCTCTGAGGGAGTTAATTTAACATTTTTTTTGTACACAAACGAAGAGCTGTACTGAAAAAAGTAAATAATACAGATTTAAAAAAAAAGCAAAAAAACGCAAGGCTCAGAGCATTCTGCTTTTATATTCTTTTATGTTTGTTTGCTTCACAGCTGAATCAAAATTCATGTCATCATGAATTTTATGATGTTTCCCTTTTCTCCTCTTTCTCTGATTGAGTTAACTCTCTGGTTACATCTGATGAGGGCTTCGCGTTGAGAAATGTAATAAGTAAAAAAAGCAGTCTTCAAAGCAATGTTTACAGTGTTTATGAAAAGCAAGATAACAAATAAAGAGATGAGCCTTGTCAGTTATTCCAAGTCTAGTTTAGGTCCACAAAGCACACAAGCACCGACGCAATTATATTTGAAGCCTCTTAACAATTTCCAGCTGACAGTAATGCTTAATTTGATTTATTTCACAATACAAATGAATAAATTCCCCTTGTTCCTATTCTATTTCCACAGTTTTGCGCGTGTAAAATTACAGATGCAGGAGGAGAAGTGCTGTAACCGGATTACAGTCAGAGCGTTGTCTGCATCTAGGACTTTGGTAGGGTGTGCAAAGAATGATGGGTAAAATCCTTACATATTTACAAGGGGCATTGAAATGGACCTTGTAATACTCACTAGTATATAAATTCACCTGACATATGCAGAATAGTGTCGGTAATTAAAATTCAGCGAAATATGACTGCATTCTGATAAAAAGGCCAACTCTGCACATTGCCAAACATGATCGTGCCATTCTGCCAAAGCAAGGCCGAGAGCACCCTGTATACATCACTTGCAGTCAGTGGACTTGTGAGCTGTTTATTAAAATTTTAACAAGACTTCAGGCTTGACAGGTTCATCAGCTATTCAAAGCAACAAAACAAATCAACTGTCAGTTAATGGTTACGTTTCTCTCCTTGTGCAGCTGACCTTCTGTTGATTGCAGTTCGCGAATGGTTTCAGCCAGTTTCCTTCCGAGTTTTTATGACCAAATAAATATCAGTGTGCGGTACTATTCATCACTTATCATGATTGTTTTTTATGTTTAAACTACAAACAAACACTTAATTATCAACTTAGCAGTATAAATCAGCAGATATCATTCAAGTAGGCAGCACATTCAGTTGCCATTTTGAGTCGTAAACAGATATGTACATCCACTGCATTGTTACTCCATTGGCCGCATGGCTAGCAGTCACTGGCTATATGGTCATACATGTGATACATTTAAAGCTGTGCAAAAGCATACATCTGTAGATTAATTTATGTATATTAATATATTCACTGATTTCCTTTTATTTGCTTTGAAGTTTTGCCAAACGATTAAATTACTGGGTGCAAATACGCTCATTTAAAATTCATACATACTGTATAAATACATACATACATGGTAAGTCACAATTGCATTTCAATTTGTCAGCTCACATGTAAATGGTTTACTGCAGTATTAACAAATAGATACAATGATAGTTGGGCATCGAGAGTCTGATGCCTTGTGGTCTATTAAGCTCGAGGCGCACAAATTAGGGACTGCCAAGATAACCCTGCCTCCTGGGGAATAGTCGAAGCCCACTGGTAGATTTTGGCGTGGAGATGAGATGTTGAACAGCAGCAGCAGAGAGTGATGCAGCACTGCGACCGACTGAGGCAGAGCAATAGAGCTTCTTAAATAAGGGGTGGGGCTAACAATCAATACAATAACATATCGTGACCTTTATTCGCATGATCGATACACTTGCGTCAAATTATAATGTTTTTTCATTTGTTATTTACTCGGGCCGGTAGGCCACGAGTCTAAGTTTCGGCTCCGATCTTCTTCTTTTTTTTTTTCGGGGTTGCGATTGTCCTGCTCATGCGCATGCGCGGTTTCGCAATTGGCCCATAGATATATATATGTATACACCGGGAAGTTAAATTTACACGTACACTCCCATTCATTTTCGCCTACTGTAAAATTATATTTTCAAAAACACTTGCGTGCGAGTTGGGGTGATTTTAGTATCGCTGCGCAGAGCAACATTTTCTCTCCCTAAATATGTGCTTTTTTGGAGGATGGAAGGCGGCACACTTACTAAAGGGAAGATCGAAATGTTACTCGGTGTCAACGTTCAAGTGCGAGCAGAAAAGTTAATTCAAGGTGACCGAGGCTTTTAATGACCCTCTCATAAGATAATTGCTTCGAAGTTTTTGCCGTTATAAGCAACGTCGATGAATGTCCGTATACGTTATCAAATTACTCTCTGGTTTCCTCACCTCATTGTACCCTGATTGAGCATATCTGCCGTTGACCGAATTGTTCATACTGAATCATATGGCTAATGCCAACGTTGTTAAAAGGAAGTGCTAGTTAACTCTGGCTACTCCTTTACTAAGCGTCATCTTTGTCCCTGTCCCATTATAACACTGCTCTCAAAAAATAATCACTGCACAGTACGGATCGAGGGGATAGAGAAAGGTTTTTTTCTCCTGATTTCTAGCAACCAAGGCTTTCTCCCCTCCTTGTCTTTTGAAACTGTATAAACAGGCAAAGCGACTTGTCCATTGTTTTAAATATTATGCAGGTAAAAAATATTGTCCTTGAATGTCAATTACAAGTAGCTAGCTAGTTAGCCACCTTGTTAATTTTATTAACTGCTAAGTCAATGCAGTCCCCGCGATGGTAAGGGTACCAAGGTAGCTCGCTGGAGACCGTTATCAATCGCTAATGTTTCCTTTAATCAGCGGTCTATTTAAGTCAATGGGACGGCAAATTAGCTAGCTAGCAAGCGAACGCAATTTTTTCTATTAAAGTGACAAATTTGCGTTTCTACGTTAACTTACGCATGAAACGTTTTATTAAAGCCCTTCAAATGACTATTGCTGCAAAAGGCAGCCGCACATCTCGGCATTTTAATGCTTATATTGACTTATTTGAAATTGGCCTCATAGGAAACCATTCATTTTTATGAAGAAGTTGGGTGTATCAATATGGCGGCCGGGTGCTTCACTTTGGATAATATAAATATGACATCATCAGCAATCTAGTGTTCTAAATATATATATCTATGGATTGGCCCAGGCCTAGACCCGGCCCGAGTACAGGCTCTGAGGAGCCTCTTGTTTCTTATTTCATTTGCAATTGTTGCAAACTGAGATTTTCCCAAATTTACGTTACAAGAATGTCATTACTTCATGTCTCCTAGGGAGGGCACCAATCAAAAAAGAACAGCAACCGTCTCTACAGCAGTATAATAATATGAAACTAGACGTGTAGTGTAATGGAAATTAGCCGATCCCGGATCAGAACAGTTCCCCTTCCATGGTTTGGCATGCAAAATTACAAAATCTAACCGCCAGTGTGAAATGCAGTTTTCCTGCCACTGTTGCTTTTCAACACAGGAAACACTGTGGGGAAAATTTTGCTTGAGGCAGTTTTTTTTTTTTTTCAATTATATGTTGTTTTGATGAAATATTGATGTTCATCATAGTCTTTGAGTTCCACAAAAAATTCAATTTGGACTGATAAATCCAAATCAAAATCACAAGCATTTAGGCTACACCTATAACTGCCACCAGGTAAAATTTACCCCAAGAGAAAAATACATTTATTTTTGTGCAGCATACATGAATCTCTGTCTTTTACCCATTGCAAGCTGTTCTGAACGACAGAGGGGCAGCAACCTTGAATCTCCATTTCTCATCCATTGTAAACTGTTAGTAATGACTTTCACAGCATCCATGAATCTCTGTCTCGTTTCAATTATAAGCTGTCAGGAATGAGTTCACAATTTTTAGATTATAATGCAAAGTGCCTGGAGTGCAGGAAAACAGTCAGTGAGAAATGCAGTCAAGGTGCTGAATGTCTGCCCAAAATGTGTATTTAAATTTTCAAATCCAGCCTTCTCATTAATGTTCATTGTGTGCAAGACTTATTGAACAATCAATTCACTAAAACAAGTTTTTTCTATCGTGTTACTGGCTTTTTAGTAAGTGCCAAGAGGTCTACCCTCTCTCTAGAGGTTGTAGACATCCTTATCATTTTGCAAAATATATGAAGGTATTACTATAGATCTGGTCTGCTATGCTTTTTTTCTGAATGAATGAATGAATGAATGAATGAATGAATGTTGTATTTATTTAGCGCCTTCTCATAGACACTCAAAATGCTTGAAAGTCATATGGGATAATCTTACCTCTCCACCACTAATGTGCAGCACCCACCTGGATGCTACACATTCTTTGTTGATGAACTGGATACAGGCTATTTTTTCATTCAAAACCATGTTTAAAGGAAGACAGTATCATGCCTTAAAGCCTCTTTCACTAAAACAGTTGAGTAATGATTTGATTTCATTCAAACTTTGGGCAGCTAGAATGTTGTTTTTATTAAAGATCGAGGGTAAAGTGCCCTTCTTTTTGTGTTTTAAAGAGTAAATTGAAAGCACCGTTAGGGGTCTCTTTTTCCTTTTTTGCTGAAACGAAGTGATCCAATACATGACTCAAAACTGTGACATGATTCGAACCATGAGTCTTCCCATTCGTTCCACCTATAGTACTTTTTATTGCAATGTCGGTATTCAAAGTAAAATTCAACAATTTTTTTTTTTTGGCCTTTGTAACTTTTCTATACTGTGAGTTCCCCCCCTTTTTCTCATTCATTGTGCAAATATCATGATGTATTGCACTAGGAATGCTTGTATTATGATATCATTGTGAGCAAAATATCATGATTGTCATACAATCAGTTCCAAACCACAATATACAAATGCCTCCACAAATCTGAAATATCTGCATTTAAAAGGAGGTTTAGAGGCCTGTTGCATGAATATCCTCTTGTTAGCTGGATAACTAAGCCGAGTACAACCTGGAATGACATTTTGACCACGATCCAGATTTATTGTGTTTCCTGGTTTTTTCTCAGCATTGTTGTCCAGCTAAGAAAATGAGCTTCTTGGAAAAGGCCTAAGGTGCTTATGTTAAATAAACAAAATACAACATCCGGCATGGATAGGCAATTATTTTGACAAGCCAAAAAGTCTTTCAATAGGCCCTGCTACCAGCCCTAAAACAGGTGATTCAGCGATTAAGTCTTTTGAACTCTCTCCAATACCAACCTCACAAACTAAGCCCAAATCAACATTACTCAAACAGTCAACAAACAAAAAAGAAATCTCATATCAATCTCTGAAAAGATCAGAGTTTCGACAAGCAACAGTTTATCTAAAACATGAGTACTCTTGCGATAAGACCAAAGCAACCGCCAGGTGTGCAAATTTCTGCCTCTTAAAAACCCTGTAAAAAGGGCTTTGTCACACCCTGATTGGGCAAAGGTAAATGCACCACAGTAACATTCAATTATCAATTAGAGGCTAGTGCTTCACTGCCGAAAACAGGCGATCTAAAACACCATTTAAATTATGTAACTAAGAAAGGAATTTCGAATAAACTGAACACGAAATCGAAATCGTGGAAAATCCACAGAATAAGTACAGTACTGCGCAAAACTCTTAGGCACCCTGTACATTTTACAACTTAAATCTGTATTATATGTTTACTTTTTGATTCCATATTAGAGTTCCTGAAGATAAAAAGTAAATTTGATATTCCAAATGCTAATTTAAAGAAAAGTTTCATAAATAAATGTTGGTATTCCATTTGTATTCCATTAAAAATAGTCAATATTATAGTCTTGACAGAGCCTTGATGTCAACATCATCATGGCTGTTCGTAATTTCTTGAAGGGATAGACGCAAGAGAGACACTCAGTCTGAAGAAGAATGGTAGCAAGTTTTCCACTCTGCTTAGAAAAAACAAACGCCAATCGTCTTATAAAACTATAGTGGAACAGGACAGTGTCCCAATTTTTTGGCAAAGGGTAGTTGCAACAAATATTGATTTGATTTAGGTTTTAACGGGTTACAGCTCTGCACAGTACATTTCTCAGTCATTAGAACCTTTTTATTTTATCATTTTTGCAAGCATATTTTCCAATGAAATTGCTTTAAATGTGCCTAAGACTTTTGCACAGTAGCGTACAAATAAAAAAAAGAGAAATTACCAGTTGGAACTAAAGAACCTAGGTTGAAAACAGACATACTACTTTCCATTTACAGATATACATTTACATTTATGATTCAAGCAAATAAATGAATGAATAAATGAATAAATAAATAAAATAGAAATCAGGAATACTCTATGAATTCATAATCACTAGTGCAGGGGCGCAGGAGGCATGGGGGACATGGGGGACATGTCCCACGTAGTTTTGAGAAGACGGCGATCCGTGCCCCCCACTTTTGATCAGGAAAAAATACTTAGGCTATGCTAAATGAGGCCTTTGATAAACTGATCACATCCCTACTACCCATAGTCATGTATAGCTATGACATTATCTCGCATTCGCTCGGCTAATAACAGCTACATATCTAAAATGTTTGATCATTTTGCGTAGTTTGAAAACAATTACGCACTAGACTACTTGCCGCTGTAGGCTGTCTCCCGTTCGCCCCGTTTGTAACGTTGAATAATGTGAATCAGCTGAACTGCTACTGCTCATACTCAACTCATTTTCACTTACGGCCTTGGGGAGATTAAATAAATTATGAATTACTCGCCAGTATTCATTTCTAAAACATTTATTTCAAACATCTTTTAGCGACATAATGCAGATAAATCTTAAGAGCTACCTAAGCTCGGAAGTGTGTAGTTTTAAGCAAAATCCATACGGGAATATGAATGGGTTTTCACACAAACGGCCAAAAGAAAGAATGAACGAAACAACGGGAGCAGTGAACATAGGTAAACGGTTGGATGAGTTACAATATACTTATCTGTCACTCTTTGGTGACTATCTGTTTCTTTACGACGTAACATTAATATTTTAGATTTTGCGATTTTATGTTAGAGCAGAAATCAGAACAGTTGCATTGTGTCGCTTGCTTCGAGCAACTTGAGGGTCTCTAGAATGGTACCCATAGTTAGGCAACTCTTTTCTCACGCCATGCAGTAGGGGAGACTAGGGTCCGATGAGCCATGGGGACCAATGAGCCATATCACTATTTTGCAATCAATCGATGCCAAAGGTGTTTAAAATAGGCAAAATAGTGATATGGCTCATTTATCCCCATGACTCATCAGTCAATGGCCAAATATTTTGCCTATTTTAAGCAGCTCTGTCATCGATTGATCGCAAAATAGTGATATGGCTCATTGGTCCCCATAGCTCATCAGACCCCAGTCTCCCCTATCTAATGAACTGTGACGTTTCATCTCAAATTCTCCACTATCTGATTTATTCAACGCAGCAGGTTGTGGCCATGAAATTCTCAGGTAATTCATGTATTTGCATAAGTTATCTGAGTGGTTGTTGTGAGGACACTTGTGATCTCCAATCGATAAAGCCAACTATGATTAGCCCCTGCTTGCCTTGTAGACTGGTGACGCATTAGCTAGCCTAAGTGATTTGCTTTGAAGTTTGTCCATTAGTTTTTGCTGTCAGCAAGGGGATACCAACAAACGCATGTAAGAAATATAATGGGTCTTAAGTCTATGAATCAGCAACACACGTGCATATTAATGAACATAATCGACAGGCCTACCAAAGAAAACGGCCAAGCTGTAACAAAAGTTTGTCAGATGTCTCCCTTTTTCAAAGAACCTGCAACACAATCAAACCTGCAACACAATCAGTTAGTACGTCTCTGGGTTTGTTACAGGCCGTGCGATTTTATGAGTTTGGTTCTGCTGAAAATGTATCGACTTCAAAGTGTTGTGGCGCGAAGTTTTCTGGGAATGTGGCATGTTTTCGATTTTGTGTTGCTGGTTATTTGAAAAAGGTAGACATTTGACAAACTTTTGTTACAGCTTGGCCATTTTCTTTGGTAGGCCAGATTGAATTCAGGGTCTCTCAAGCAGTTATTTTACAGTGGAGCAGTTTTTTTTGTTAATTTCTCAAAACCCCATTTATTCTCATTCGTGCTTTATTAAAATGTAATTTTTCATGGTAATACTAATAGTTGACAGTGAGGGCAAACTAAGTTGCAAATGACTGTTTTCTGGATACAGTTAGTATAAGTCAAAAACCAGTATCTCCTCACATAATTTGTAACATTACAGTAGTCTATAATCAATGAATGTTAACTTCAAACATATTGTGGAGAATGCAAGTTGTGTTGGTGGTTTCTTTGGCAATTTCATACCAGACAATGAAGCAGACCTAATCATTTGATCATGCATATTAACAAGTGCATATGCTGATTAGTGTTAACTCTTGTTCATCCATGGCTTCACAAACTGTCAGCATCCCAGGTCCATGGGTGGGTTACCGACATCAGCTTACAGTTTTGCCAAATTTGATCAAAACACCTTTTAAATAATTTATTTATACTTCTTAATTAATTTTAATAACAATTAATGTTATTTTCATAATATTCAAGCAAGGTAAAAATATGATGGTGCATGGTGGTCCGACAGTGGGCCAGAATTGGTGGTCCAGTGTCTGGAAATCTGATTTTGGTATCTGGGATTTAGCGCACGATTTGGTCCCCCCCACTTTGAAAATATCTCCTGCGCCCCTGCACTAGTGTCACTCTCCATGAAAATGTGCATAGCGGCTTCTCTTTTCTTAAGGCTCCACTTATACATAGGTGGGATGAAACTCCTTTACCCACAGATCCTGGTCTATCTCCTTGTCCACAATTCCATAACTCACAGGAACAACCTGTTCAACAATGTGTTGTGGACCAATCCATGGTGAGGTGAGTTTAGTCGAATAATTTTTTGAAACCTTGGACAGAGGGTGAGCTTTCAACCAAACCTAATCTCTCTTTTCACACGTGACATGTCATCTGTTTTTGCAGTAGATGTGAACCAGCTTCATTCTCACCGTTTCCAGGTTTGTTACCTCAACAACTTGGGTATTTTTTTGAGAGCACGCAGGACCTGTGCATTGCGCTCATTGGCCAAAGATAATTTCAAAGGCCTTCAGAGCATCAACCCTACAGGAATGAAGCCAGCGGTTTCATTGCCTGCAAAGTGCAGTGCAAACCGCAACTGTGGTAAAAAAAAACTATTCAAACTCTGAAGCTTCTCGCCTAAATAAGAGGCTGTTATAATTTGTAGGGAGAACTTAATTGACACAGATATGTTGGTCTATGAATGAGAGGTTGACGTTTTCTACACACAGAATTTAAAATGGCCCAAAGTGAATTCAAGGGACTGTTAAGGAACGTGTGCTGGATAACTGAATGACATGACTAATGCATACAAACCTGATAAAGAGCACCACAATTTGGATCCTCACCCTTCCTTTATCCCTAGTCCCCCAAAATGATAAAATCCAAATACTCCTCAGCTGTGGTCTTGCCATCAGTGTCTGGATTATCTTTAGGACATCTTTGTCACTCATCTGCCCTGTGCAGATATCCACATCAGTGAAAGCAAAAGGCACAAACTCCTCATCACTCTTCACTAGAATATTGGCTAATGTCAGGGAGGCCATGCAGAACAGTGGTTTGAGAGCCTTGTGACAGGGCTTGCTCTTAAGATACTCAACTGTAAAAGGAAATTAGTGCAGACATTGGACCAGAGTACAAGTCTGGAGCTGGCTTTAGTGGTGTTAAAAACAAACAGAGATTGTTAGAGACAACCACAAATGGTTTTCCTTCCAGATAGTGTCCATTTTTCAAGACTCCACACCAAAGCCAGACATACGGGTTCAGTTTTGCTCTTGACAGTGAGTGGCTGACATAGGTAATGACTTTCTCACCAGCAGAAGCATTGTTCGACCTTCAACAGTCCCAAACAGTCCCTAGATCAATGTTACTCCATTGCGGGTAAATAACCATTGCGTTCGACAAATCAGGGAGACCCAAGACCACAGGAGTGATCAGATTATCTTTGAGACATTAAAATACGTTTTGACATCCATCTGTCCACTCAAATTTTCCTTCTTTCTTTTTTAAATAATTTAAATCATAATTCTCTATAATCATCAAAAAAGTTTGGGACATTTTAATGGTGCCATCCTGCCAGGCGTAAAGAGCTCTGGACTTCCTTCAGGTTGATTAGGGGTAGTCACTAAAGGCCTCGGTCTTAGCTGGATCTGCGCTCATTCCTTCCTTGCCCGCTATATGAGCCCCAGGAATGGCACTCCGCGACGATGACGTCACACATGCATCACGTTTCTTTTATCAACCCGGAATTCAGACATTAAAAGCAGCTTTATCGCAATAATTGTCTATGGGCAATGAGCAATCCTACCAAACATCCAATCACATCAACAAGCGACGAGATTCCAGGGGTACAATTTAAAAATGACACAGACTGTCACAGTGTTCAACAACTGAAAAGATGTTTCAGTGCTGAGGACTTCCCATGAAAAGGAAACAAGAAGAGCCAATAGGCAAAAGAGGAGGAGTGACTAGCCAACAAGACAACATTCTATTTTTATGCCACTAATCACTAATTTTATTGTGATTGATGACATTTCTGCAAATAAATATATGTTCAATGCATTTAAGTCTACAATGCTTGATGTAGACACTCTGAACTGCTCTCATTCATACTGTAGTTATTCCATAAAACTAAATACTGTATATCCAAAAGCTTGAGAATGTGGGCTATCAGAGGGGAAATATTTTAATAGCACTTCCCATTTCTGCTTAACATACCAAAAACTAGAGCCAGAAACTCAAAACCTTCCAAGATTGTAGCTTTCCTTCAGCGCTTACAATATCCAAAAGCTTGAGAATGTAGCCATAATGCAAATAGCCAACTATATCTTTTCTTTGGACAAATCTACGTAACAAACAATTAAATTCCCATATACAGTATATTAACGAAAACTGAAAGTTCTGGAGTCTCAAGCTATCATAGGGCTGCTTGTTCAGATATGAGCAAAGAAATTTCTTAAAGAGTAGCCTGTTTAAGGCATTTCACTTCTGCCTAGCTACAATCTCAAGCTTTTGGATAGTGCTGAAAGGAAGTAATAGACTAATCATGGAAGGTTTTGTGTCTCTGGCTATCGTTTTATGTGTGCTATATCATGTTAGCGAATGTGAGCAAAGAAAATCCTTAATGAATATTTAAAGTATTTCCCTTCTAAAGTTGCTACTTTTGGATATGGTTAGTGTGGAATGGCAACTTACGTTTGTATAATCGCAAAACATTTTATGTTCGTGGTTATATTAGGTAATGTATGTTTGCATTTGTTAAGCAGATATGCACAAAGAAAATGCTCAATTATAATTTAAAACATATCCTTTCTGACTGGCTATGTTCTCAAGCTTTTGCCCATGTTTACAGCAGAAGGACAGCTATACTTGTAGAAGGTTTTTAGTCTCTCGCTGTCATTTTTGGTAATGTGGGTTTTAGCTCATTAAGCGTTTTCACATATGCGCCAAGAAAATGCTTAATCATTACTTAGGACAGGTCTATTTCTCTTCTGGTATTACATACTGTAGCTAACTTGGTAGTTATCTATCCATAGTTGTACCATAACGACATTGTTGGAAGTATACCACAATTGCTAAAGAAAATCTTAACCCTCCCTCATGATGTTGATCTCCCATAGACTTCTACAGAACATGAATTGTTTGTCCGAGTTCCAGGTTTCATGACTATTAGGAAGTGAGATTTTACAGCTCAGCATAATTTAAGCTCTGGACAATAGAGGTGGCTCTTCTTGAGCTTGTAAGGCTAGTCTGCTTACCAAGAAACAAACTTCCTCTGAATATTGTTCATAACAATCAGAACGACCTTTGACTAGATTATGACATCATCCAGGTACACCATACAGCATTCTCTCAGACAGCTCCAGATAAGCTGAGTCATCAGCATGAAAGTTAGTATGAGCTCCATTTACCTAAGAAAGGGATCATTTGGAAACTAAATCACCAAAAACGTGAAGAATGCAGTGATGGCCTGGCTTTCTGGGTCCATTTTAACCTGCCAGTAACCACTACTGAGCTCAATTGTGGTGAATACTGCTGTACTGGCTAAAGATAATACTGAGAGAGCTGTGAAAGGATTTGCATCTCCTTCACTGTGTTCATTAACATGAGAGAAATCAACACAGAATTGGGTCTAACCATCTTTTCTTTAGGAACCAATGCAAATCAGTGAAACCCATGGATACCTGGATGGCACAGTGATATTCTGTTGGAGCATCTCATCAGTCTTCTCCTTTACCATCTTCCTCTTTTGTACTGATAATCAATAGGGGAGCTAAGTAACCACCCTGCCACTTTTTAAATTTTATTTTGTGTTTCAAGCACTGAGGTATGATCTAGAATGTTGGTGCATATTCTGGGGTTATTTAACAAAAGTTCATACATGTTCTCAGCCTTCCACCCAGCCAAACAATTGGCAGGCACAACAGTATGGAGCATATTAAGTAAGTTATTGCCTTCAAGGGCACAAGCTACATCAAAAGAGTGGCAATGCTGGTGGCACAGAACTGTAAAAAATGCACTGGTGAAACTCAAATTATCGTGGCTTTCAGTTGGGAACAGGGAAGGCTGGAAAGGGAAAACCCCTGGTTCTAACTTCACCTGGTCCCGGACAGTTACCAGGACTGACGACTCACACTCATAAAATTCAAACCCAGAACCAGAGAATACACAAGTACATTTGTGTCCATTACTGCAGTGGCTACAGACTAAGTGTTACCAAGCATATTAAAATCCAGGGGCCCTATTCATGTAGGAACGACATTGTAATTTGAGGGTCGCTAAAGTCCATCGTCCATTAACTCCCACACAGAGCTATTCACGAAGGGAAATTTGGTCTTATTGGCCTCCTTACGGCCCGATAAGTTAGAGGTAGGAAAGTCAGCCAATAAATCTTGTAAAGGGACAACAGTCAAGATTCAAAATGGTGGTGGCGTTGATTCGTCAGATGCGACATAGAGGAAACTTGAGAAGAAAACTCATTTTTCCCCATTCCTTCCTGCATTTGAGTGCTGTTCTGTTTGCCATTCCAAAGGACGAGCATAAACTTCTGTTAGACTTTCTCCCATATTTCGTCTACTTTTTTCTTGTGTCGACAACAGAAGACCACTTCAAAGGCGTATTTCCCCTAATAACAACATGACATCATTGCAATAGTGGTTCGGTACCTCACTCTACTTATTTCTACTTAGGCAGTGCAACTTGCTTTTCTTTTTTATTTTTTTACGGCATGTTTCTTGCGTCTTTTTCAGCAGTTTTGTTATATCTCCAGGCGGCTGACGTCTGATTGACCAAGTACAGTGGCAAAGTTGGACATATTCTTAAAGGGGACCTATTATGCTACATTTCCAAGTTTATATTTTGATCTTGGACTCCCCTAGAGTACTCCTGATCATTCAAAGTCCAAAAAAGGGTCCTTATTTAGCTCATACTGCCTTCCTCAAAAAAACCCATTTGTAGTCCATTGTAGTCTCTGCCTGCAACGCCTCATTTGGGTGGCTCTTCCGCTATGGCCCCCCCTCCCCGTGTGCCCACTTTCTTCTGATTGGCCAGCTCTGGGAGGGCGGAGCTGGGCAGGACTCGGCAGAACGCAGTTTTCCGGGTCCGCCTCCCTAGTGTGAAACGTGAGATGCGTCTGCCATCTGAGCTAAGGAATCGACGGGGAAATTCCGCAATCAAACGCTGTACATGTGTATAGATCTAATGAAATTAACTTGTTCTAATAAACGCAGCGGCGAAAGCGGAGGACGCAGTGCGAAAGTCTGGCAGCTCAAGCTCAAATTTGCTATATACCTACAGCTACTATAGTGAGTGCACCGGTTTTTCTCCTCTATAGCTAGGATTGAGGGAAAGCTCGAATCCACCCCATATAAACACATTTGTAGAATGGGCCGACATACCCAAGTGTAGTCCGGAGACCGTAGAAATCCGGTGGGTCTGAGTTTAGAGGGAAACATGGACAGTGAGGAGCAGCAAAAAGTGAACCAACAACTTATGGACTGCTTAGGTGTGTACAATAAGGACCTGCTGCTCAGTGTGCCTAACTGTGGTGTGTCATTAGCGTGGAGTAACGAACAGCTTCTGCGCTGGTATATGACGGGGGGTGAAAGCTCCAGGCTAAACGGTATTTTCGAAAATTGCCCGTGGTAATGGTTTACTTATTGCGTCGGAATGACCAGCGTTTGCTCGCGGAAAATGGGTGCGTTATGGATAGTACGCAACAGCTAGAGAGAGCTCCGGTCATGTTATGAACATAATACAGGTTTTACAGTCCGTAAGTTCCGTTAGCATGAACAGTTGCTTATGTGGAGCTCGCGAATCAATAACTTCTACAGGAAAGAATTTCGTATTCAATCTTGCCTTTTTCGGCATTTTATTAGCCAGAACAATTTCTGGGATGAAATTACTCCACGGCAATGCAGAGAAATCGTTTGTTATACCAGACACATTATAGCTTGTGCATTTCGCAATTGCTTTCACCGCGGTAGCATCAGAGACCTAGCCCAGATAGTGGTGAAGTATCCGGCTGACCCCGGTCATGGATAAGTAAAGCGATCGTTTCACAAGCACCCAAACACGCACCCCAAGCTCTGCAAAACCTATCTGGTCTAACTGCAGCCTTTTCTGCCCAACTTTGCAGACACATACATCACCTCTCCGGTTAGCTTCAACTGTAGTGGCTACAATCAGGCAACGTTATGGTGAAACTGCCACATTGATGCTTACCGAAGTAACACAACCATACCGATCATAATTACTGCATATAAGTTAACCAGGAGCATTTTTAAGTAGCGCAGCACGCGAACTAACATGCAGTAGCTGGTAACCGAGCGGTCATAACAATGACAGAGACAAACGTTACCCTGCAATACAAGTCTTACAGACAGCAAGTTCCGTCACCGTGAACAGTTGTACCAAGCATCCAAATTACAAAGTATAAAAAGTTAGCTTCAAATGAGGTTTATGTTCAAACACCTTCTGTTGAATGTCCCCTGATATTACTCTTGCATATTTAGGACACAAACATTAGCAACAGTAACTTGGCTAGGTTAGCCGCTGTGCTACAGCCACATTCAACTGGCTATCACGTTAGGTAGGCTTATGCCATAAAAGCAACTTACAACTTCTGCGTCTGTGAGTCACGGACAGTCGCGACCGATCCAGGCTTTATCTTCAGATATTTTACAAAGCCTGCGTTTGAGGCCAGTTGTTAGTGCTAACTATCGTTAGCAGTCCTGCTAGCCACCCAAAACATGTTAGCTTCACTTACATTATTTGATGTTATATCGTTACTTACAGCTTCAGGCTCCGAGCACTTGATCGATGCAACTGCTTCAGGTTTGAGAAGCAGCTGAAACGCTTATCCAGCATCGAACTGACAAATCTGTCTTTGGTGAAATGCTGAGCACAAACAGCTAACGCCCCCTTTGCCTATGGCTGTTTGCTGCCAGCAAACAAAAAAACTACCCACTGATTTCTGGTGCCATCATCTTTTAGAAGAGAAATAGGTGCTTTTCTTCGCGTCCAAAAATGAATGGACGAGCAGCTTTGGGAGAGATACTTTGAGAAGCAGCTGAAACGCTTATCCAGTGTCGAATTATCCTTTATTGACAAAGCTGTCTTTGGTGAAATACTGAGCATAAGCAGCTAACGTTCCCTTTGGCCGTGGCTGTTTCCTGCCTGCAAACAAAAAAGCACCCACTGATTTCTGGTGGCATCGTCTTTTGAAAAAATAAACGTCCAAAAATAAACGAACAAGCAGCTTTGGGAGAGATACTGACAAAACTACACCTCAAATGATCTGCGGTTCTTCTTTTGTATTTCTGGAAGTGTAGACGCTACTAAGGCATAGTATGATCCGTGGTTGTTTGTGCCTGCTAGAATAGTTTCCGGTGTGGGCAGATCCAGCGCAGTGATTGGCTCTGGCTAGGTCTGCATTAATTGGATGGCACAACCTGACGTCAGGTTTTGCCCAGATCTCGTGAAGATCTCGGGATAATCTGTTCAGAGAGGAAATCACGTTCACAAAATCCCATTCTTGGATTACGGCAAAATCCCTGTATCTTAAGTTTAGAAACTTTACAGAGGTTGAATATGGACATCCAACATTATAACATTACTAATATGTATTAAAAGAAGGATCAGCATAATAGGTCCCCTTTAAAATAAACGGGGCATTCGCTGTTAGCCCAGCTGACTGCCATCTGTGAATACGTCTCCCATTTTGAAAGGTACAATCCTTTAGCTATCAGGACTTTAGATATTACCCCCCCCCTCCCAAAAAGTAACAGTCCCTTCATGAAAAGGCGCCCAGGACTTCACATCCAATAGGATTTGCTTGCTGGCCATGAGCAAGGTGCATTGGTCCACCCTGTCCTGACAAATGGGACTCATTGTGACTGTTGATTTGATTCCATGGACTTCTAGGCAGCAAGGTGTAAGTAGCCCCAGTGTTAACAAGAGCTTTGCCGTGATGCTGATGGAATGCTAAGGGCATAGCCAACTGTTTCAGGGAAGGGAAGGTGAGGTATAGATTACGCAAAATTTGGAGATGTCTGCCTCTGACTTTTTTCTTTTGGGTTGGCTTGTCATGGTAGTTAGTGAGTTACTTTCTCAGTTTCTCGTAGAAGCAGTTAGTTAGTTGGTTAGATTTTTTTTGTGGTGTCCTCCTTTAAATTTACTTAGCTGGATTCAGGCTGAGCTTGCTATGTTTTGGCTCTCATAATCCTTAACTATTTGGCCCTCAATTCAAATCAACTCATGGAGTCAACCCAACCATGAAGCCGGCATGCCAGAAAAGGATTCATGGCCTTCAAAATCCTTTTCACAATTTCATCATCTGTGGCAGAAGGAAGCAAACATTTGATGAGCGCTTGGAAGAAGAAAGCCAAATCTCGAAGGGATTCATTTCTACCTTGAACCCTGGTTTGAATCTTTTCTTCCAGAACACCCACATAGCCCTCAGGAAGAAATGCCGAAAGGGAAGCACTCTGAAATCCATGTATGGATTCTCTCTCGACTGGTTTCTACCACTCACATGTAGAACCCAACAAAACACTTCTCATTCATTGAGTTTGCATGCACACTAAATATTCCACTATTATTCCTCATAAAACAATATTCCGAATTTGATATGGGTCATGTAAACTGCATATTATGGTAGGATATTTGGAATTAGGCTTTTTTCAGATAAACCATTTTCCAATGAAGATGTGGGATATGCCACTATTATGCGAAATTTAGGAGCATTCTTTGGACATGTATACATCGCATTCAAAATTAAACGTCTAAATTGGGGGGTTTCACCGCAGTTTGGGACACACAGCCACTTGTTTGCGGTCAGCAAAGCCAACATTTCAGTCGGAAGGGGAAATACATGTACTTTTAAACATTATGAAAGAGACTCCGATATCTACAGGTCTTTGGATATGCATAAATATCACAATGTTGACCACGAATGACAGTGGGAGGTTGAGTTCACATAGTGCCAAAAGTCTGCCAAAGTTGGAAAATTTTTTGCAAAGTCTTAATTTAATCAGAGTATGCACGACACCATGTAAAGGGAATATTAGTGAAATATTCATTTTGATTAGCCATGTAAACAGATTAGCAGGAATGTTGCCATTTTCAGAATAAAGGCAAAAACCAGATTTTTTTTTGAGTTGGTAAATGTAGTCAGTGTCGCAAGAATTTCACCATGGGAAAGAGACCTGAGGGAATGTAAATCATTGCACTTTTGCAAATACGTTGTACACCAAAGGGTCTTTCTCATCCTGAGGCCCACCGCAGCAAGGAGAAAACATCCTCATTGGTAAGACTGTCATCAGCCACTCTGCAAACTTTACAAAGCAGTAAAGTACCAACAGGTGGTGAGGCACCTGAGCGATCAGAAGGATCTCAAACAGGAACAATGGCAGACAACATCGACAGATTTTCAATTGGGAGAACAGATGATTAACGTGCTCAAGATGTAACCTCAACAGGTGCCGCAGCATCTTTCAAATGCAATATTGAATAAAATGAAAACAAAATTGATGAAAACCCTCAGAATAAGCGAAAACGATACATGAAATATTGAAAGGAACATTACCAGCCAGCACTGCAGATTGTGTGATTGCTTCAACATAACCTCAGGTAAACCTCACCTCTATCATGACTTGAGTCAATAATCATTCATAACTCAAAGCCCCGCCTGGGCAAACAACACCCATTAATTGTTCCACATACATGTTTTGCATATTTAAAGACCTCAAAAACGTTAACGAAAGCAGACATCCCCACCTAATAAAAAATACTACAAAACCTCGTGTGTGTACAAAGAAAACAGAAATTCAAAAAATGTTCTTTCACGGCGGTAGGCCTCACGTTCCATAAATCCTCATTAAACTCAGCACACAGCTCAACCAAACGGATGCCTTCACTGTTCGATTATGACTTCAAAAGCACAACTACAAAGAACAATGAGAAATTCTTGCTCGCATTTCGAAGCCTGAAGGCTGACAGAGGCACGGAAAACAAAGGCACTCTTCGGATCAGGCTGATGTGCCACTGTCTGTGAGGCCATTTTAACCACTGCTGCTAATGCGCCTCATCAAGGGAATAAAGTTTAAATAAAACAGTGCCTTCGCTTTTAGGCAAATAAAGCAGGTTCATGCAAAGGCAATATTAATTTACTTTTCCTGTTTGAGTGAAATGTTTTTGTTTTTGAGAAAATTGCCCAGAGCTATAATGAATTTCCTCCTCTGCGCTTTTGTGGCATTGTAATTCAGGAGAGGGATAAATCACTAATCCCATGATTTGTCTGTGTATATATTCTAATAGCAAAATGATGAATATTAAAAGTGAAACATTTAAAAGGCAGCCATTTTTCTAGCTTTTACCATAAAAGGGGTGGCGTGTTGCTGTTGGCAAGACAAGAATGGGGGTGATATTTATTCCTATTTATTTTGCCAAGCGTAACTGTGTAAGATGAAATATCACAACAATTTATATGCAGCTTTACTATCCACTAAGTTGTACATTAACCACCCCACTGCTATGCATTTGCAGTTGATGAGAATGCTGCCACTATTCTCTGCATTAGTCTTCCATTCACTGCACTGTGGCCTCTGCACTTTTATTAGTCTGAAATGTTTACACTGTAATGAAAAGAACCATTTCCATCTCGCTGACGCTGAACAAGGCCAACCTTCTGTGCTCACGATTAAACTATACAAATTATGTCTAACTGAAACATCCAAGGGACTGTGATGTAATCCAGTCTGATTCTGCCCATAATGACTGTTTGCTATTCATCTAGATCAAGCTGTGCTGAGCTCTGTTCTGTAATGTCCATAATAATTAAGGTTGTGTATGCCATTGTTCAGCATTCTCATGAACAGGGTAATAATTGGCGTGTCATACCCATGGTCTACCAAGATTGTTCACCATTTCCCACTTCTCCTAGTTATTGTGTACAATGGCAATAGCTTTACAATATGAAGGAAAGAACATAATTGCTAAAGGTTATATTTAAATTATTCCGCTTGCTTGCAGCTGGCTCATAATAGTTGAGCCTTTTTTATGTTTACCTTAAATGCCAAAGCTTCAGATTCCTTAATTGCATTATTTAATTAAGCTCTCTTCAATTCGTTTTTGAATCAGTCATTACTCGCATTAGCAAGGTTTTTATATGGGAAGCTGCATGACATCTCGGTACAGGCAGGCAATGCATTCATTCTGCAGTGAGCTTTGAGATCCGTAACCAACACCAAGGAAGAGCAGAAATAAAAGGTTTAAAGACTACAAATCCCAGCCTTCACCACAGCCTCTTTCTACGCCCACGCAAGTGTGTTAGCATGCAGGGGGCTCGCGGCCAGGGCTTCAGAAATCAATCCATGCATACATTAATGCCGCCTAATTTCAAATTACACAAGCTACTCCTGCCGAAAATGATATTTCTTTGTCACGTTTCATGTTCAGAAAGAGTAGGGCTTTAGGCTTCATTTGGTGCAGCTAAATTAGCATGACGAAGGGGAGAGTACAAACTGTTTAGCCTAAGTGAGAGTGATCCCTTTAAGGTTTAATGGAACCAATTAATAGGAGTATCTCCCCTCGTCTGTCCTTGTGTCACTTGATTGTTCTCATTATAAATGACTCTTCTCCCCTGACAGGCAGCATAGCATTAGCTGGCCGGCTCCCTTCTTTCTTGTAGCAACGAGAAGGTCAATCGACTGCTCCTTTCAGCTCTTGAACCTTTTCCATAGTCCTTAATTAGGGCAAAAGGCATGTAAGGCTATAGCTGGCTAGCTGTGACTGGCACACACTGCGGCAGAGATGAGCTACTTACATGGTGCGTAATTATACAGACAGGGGCGGCTGACTCTTAACTTTCTCAGAGCAGTTCATATGGGGGTCCTGCTCATATAAACCTGGCTTTGATTAAGTCATTTCTGCCGAGAGTCTGAACAGGGTTCGCAGTGAACTACTGAAGGCCTATTTGGAAAGGGCGAAAACAAATAACTCCTAAAAGCCAAAGTGTCAAATGTTGTTGGAAGTATGCCTCGACACACAACTGGCCTTGTTCCTGCGTTAGACGTGTCGCACATTAATCAACAGTAATGTAGCCATATTGGATTTCTCATTAGAACAGAGTTGTGTTTTGAATCAAGGAGACACCCTATTCACAGTATTTCTGATTACCTTGGAAGACAAGCTCAACCCCCCCACCCCCTCTCTCTGGGGTTATATTCTTACCATATGGTCCCACTGAGGCATCAACTATAGTTTCTCCATTATTACAACAGAGACCTGTGACCCTCCTGAACAAACACAACCGTTCTTGCTAGGGTTGGGAGTGATTCATAACTCACTGGGAAAAAAAAAAGATGAGTCATAAAAGGGTTTGTGTGCAGGGCATTGCCCTGGGGGGACACTGGCTGGAGGGACAAGCTAAAGGCAGAAGGTTCATCGTACATGATTGTGAGCCGGCACTTTTGAACACGTCTTCGCTGCCACTCCAGTACTGCATTGGCATCTTCCCATGGTAGTCTCTGATGTTTGCCTTGGCATCTGTTGAAGCAACAAAAAAAAGGACCATTAGAGGCCTGACATTTGTTCGCAATGGAAATTCTCAACTGTTCCACCAGCAGCCCAGCCGTTTTTAGTACTAATTAGCAATCAAAATGTTGGGAGCATTCCATGAATATCATCGACGGTGTGTAACTGGGAGTTTAAAGGCTCTTTGATTTGCCATCTTTGTGAAGCCGTTTCAAAAGTAGGCTAAAATGGGTACATTGTTTATTCAGGGTGCTATTAGGCTAATGTTGCAGTCACTCCATTGTACTGTAGAAAGCAGGTGTGACAAAATCAACACAGCTAAAAGACGATATGAAAGATAAGGAAATGAATTGGGATGTGTCTGTCTGTGCATCCCCAACAAAGCCGCCATGTAATTACACTGAGATCTCAACTTGTTATTTGCATTATCATAGCTTCATTATCATTGTTACACTTCCTTTGTCAATTCCTGCTTTCCATCATGAGTGAAACATAACTGATTTAATTCTGAAAATAGCGATATGCCCGCTACATACATACAGGTATACTCAGAGCCTGTGCTAGATAATTGTAGATTGTGTTGGAAATTAGCATTATAAACGGCATTTAAACTATACAAAGCTCCTTCTAAATATATTTTGCTTTATATGAAAATATTGGCTGCTGGGAAAGTATGCCGTGTATTTAGGTCTCCAGGAGTGAAATCACAAGCTCTATTCAGGAAGCACTGCGGTCTCAGTGTACTTAAGCAGGCATCTCAGAAGCGACACATTTACAGGACAAAGACAGACATAAGAAATGCATTCACATAGTGGCACTTTAGTAACAACCAGAACAACGTGCTAATCAAAAAAGGGCCCCAAGCAATTGAAAAGTTGAAACCGTTTACACCCATGGGGCGAGGCACATTCTGTGAATTTACTCAGCAGTAAAAAAAAAAAAAAAAAAAATCACACCCTCAAAAAAAAAAAGTCGAAAAAAAAAAACATGCGGACTTAAATTGTTTAAACAAGCCCCTAAATCCTGGATATGCATGATACATGATAATGTTTATTGGAGAAATATATTTTCCCCTGGCTCTCAAAAAAAAAAAAAAAAAAAGTGAAAGTAAGCGGTGCTAGTTGGTGGGCTAGAGCCAGTGAAAATCTAAACAGTCAGAGTGAGGAGCCGAGACATTACGGTTTCTTGTCACTTTTACTCTACAACAGCTGTTTCTCAATTTACTGATACTATTCGTTTGGGTATTAAGATCATTCCATGGTATGTTACTATGAAGAACACATTTGCTCTGTCATTACTTGGGTCATTAAAGACATAAACGAGTTTTTTTATGCTCCAGTTTCTTACAGCTGTCATCAGGTTGAAGTGTAATGACATCTAGTCCTATAGTGACCTGGCAGAGTCCCAACACGCAGGTACATTAAGTAACTGTTTAGTTTCATAACGTACCATCCTGTTCACTTAATTGCATATTCTAATATCATTGCTGTATTTGTTTTGGTGTGACATTTTAGCTCCAAACACTTTCAGGGTATACTTTTGTACAACTGAATTATACATCCAGTTTGTAGCCAAATGGAATCATATACATACTGTAGCCTGCCTGTTTACAATGTGTGTGTTTCTGCATGCGTGTATGTGCGCGAGGGTGTATTTTATGTGTGTATACAGTAGGCTCTCAGAGGATATGACCTGTACACTTAGGGACAGAGTGTTGTGGGGGCAGTAACCTGCCCCTCTCATTAGTAGGGCAGATGTGGGGTCACTCTGACCAGAGTGCTACTGACTTCCTAAAGAAAACACACCGGGATAGCGCTGGCTGAAGAATTATGACGGGTTTTCAAGCACGGAAATGTCTCAGGTTCCTGTCATGTTATGATTTTGCTTGGATGTAGGGGAAACAAACTGTCATGGCCTGCCCCAGAGGCTTCGAAACTTTACAGTCCACACACACACACACACACACACACACACACACACACGTAAACGCATTCACACACACACACGCACGCATGCACAAACACACAAAACACACAAATGCACGCACACACATACACACGCGCGCGCGTGCGCGCACACAGGCATGCATGCACACACAAACACATAAAACAATATTTTCGCGCAAACATTTAGTCAAAAATAACGCAGGAAGACATTAGCATTAAGGTGATACTGCCTCCTTCCCTAATGCAAACAATGAGAGAGTGGCGAACAAATATGGCAGCAATTTCACTGCAATTCACTGCCATTTTAATGGCCCTGTCGTCAACATGAAAGGAAGAAAGAACACCCATTTAAACAACAAATTAGACAATTCGAGACTCAAATACTAATGATAATCTCTCTGGCTAATGAGCGCACAATCAATGGGACAGGTTTCACCTGCTCCCAAGGATGTCTCTGCCTGGTGCCAGAAAACAGCATGGGCAGCAGTCAAGGTAGAGTAATGCCCTATGAGCTAACTCCAGTCATTTCCAGGGAGTAGCTACTGGGTCCCTAACAAGGTATGGGCCTGGTGCCATCACAAATGCATGATGGGCCTTAAACAAACTACCAGAGAAGAAGAGAGATTTTATGCTTGGCTCTGGTGAGCAGGGGAGTGGGTAAAATAACTTAAACAAGAACTTGGATAACATTTATGTTTTACGATACAGGCCTTGTTTGAACTTTTGTGCACAATTTTTTGCCATTTACCTCCTTTGAACTAAGCATACTGATGGCAATAAAAACTAATTCATTTCCATGTAATCCTTCATTGGAGTACATTTTTTATTTAAATGTGAATGTTATACATGCTAAAAGTAAGCTTGGTCATTTCAGCTAGATCCAACGGCACAATACGTTTGCACGGCACCATGGATGGTTTTTCATAATAGTTATATTAATACTTACGAAAAAACTGCAAAATATAACATTTCTTGGCACATGAAGAGCGATACATACACACATACACACGCACACACACACACACACACACACACACACACACACACACAAAATCACACGATTGTAGTGCTCTACTTATGACATATTGTAATGACTTACCTTCATTCTGACTAGTCTTTCCCAAACCGTAACTGTAACCAAATTATGTCTAACCCTAATCCTAACCCTAACCTAACCTTTACTGTAACCATAACTCTAAATTTAACCAATTAGCGGTAATCTTCCATAATCCTCTGTGGGGTCCACCCAAAATGTCCTCACAACCCCGCAATCCTCACAACATATGTGGTTTCTCAAGAGCTGGTTCTCACAAGTATGCTATACAAGCCCACACACACGAACATGCATACACGCCCACACACATGCACACACACACACGCATGCACACACACACACACCGTCGGGTTAAGTAAAGCAGAGCTCGCTAATGGTTTGGTATAGGCGTTAGAAGTAGGAGGCAGACAGGCAGGTTGCAGTGCAAGGCAAGGGGCAAGTGTATGGAAGAGTAAGGTCAAGGACAAATAACTGGAGAGGCCCTCTGTTTGAAATAACAAACACACACCCTCGCCTGAGGGGAATCATTAAAAATAATCTACACAAGCTCTCTGTTGGGTGAGCTCTCCTCAATGCCACGTTTCCTTCAGTGATTATCACTGTGGCCATGTTCCAGCCGTATGGAGGGACAGTGGGCCGGGAGCCGGTCGAATACCTGGGTGGTTAATTAAGAGCTGTTGCTGGGCCACATGAAGCCAGTCTGAAATCCCTCTCTACAGCTCCACAATGAGAGGCTTTTTTCACAGGAGAAGTCACCAGGGAGAGAGAGAAGCGACGGGTAATTATTTGAGATAACACACTGTGGAAGAGGGGGGAACAATGCGCATTTGAAAAGAGGGCAGAGCGAGAGAAAGAGAGAGGGAGAGGAGAGAGAGAAAGGGAGGGAGAGGGAGGGGAAAAACTGTAGCAAAAAGGTCAGTGTCTCCTATTTTTTCCGCCGAGTGTCGACAGTCTGTAATGCCTTTTTAAAATGAATGACAGCCGATCCCGTTTTTATAAATATCTCATTCTGTATTCAAACTCGCCCGTCGTTAGCACCGGCCTGCCAGTCCAATCTGAATAAGCTATTCTTAGTTGTCAGAGTGAGCTCCATACACTTTGATTGCCATTTTTGTTTTTCCGGCGCAAAACAGCTGTAATTTCGCTATTAACCCTGCCGTGGCCAGACTGCTGCTTGTGAAATAATGACACAGGGAATGTAAGCAGTGGTTCGTGTCCAAAATAGAAAACATGCATCAACACTGTCTCCCTCTAATTAAAGAGTCCTCAAGGAGGATTTGGTCATGTCTATAAGACAGAGCTCGGTAATAAGCACTTGGCCAACCAGGATGTGCAAACACACTGCGGAAAGACTCTCCACACTCACAGCACTTCCTGCCACTGAGCTTAAAGGATATGAAGTATAAACGCCTGGCACGGCTTTGCCGGTGAAAGTATGCAAGAGCTTATGTTAAAGCAATTAAGCAGCTTGGAACACAATCAAATAACATCAATCAATATATATATATTTTTCAAATCCCCATTCTCAAAATTTTATGGAACGATGAATTGACTGGAATACCCTTGAAAATGATGCATTTAGTGGAAAATAATACAGAAGAACTATACCAAGCATAATTATACCACAAACATGATGACAATGGCCCAGTTCTCATATTTTGGCAACAAATATCAGACAGGTGCCGAGTCTGAAAATTAACAGCAGTCCCAGATAAAGGCCCATAAGGAGGACCTTTATTCCTCCAAAACAATAATATTAGGGCACTCAAAATATTTTTAGACCAAAAAACCAAGTTGGATTCTGATAAAGGGGAAGGCATACTGTGGTTTTGATGCTTTTAAACTGTGATATATGTGAACGTGATTGAGTCTAGTGCCATGGGTTGTCCTTAGAATATGAGTGCATAATTAAAAAAATAAAACATAAAGAGTTATAATAGCAAGAATCAGCATTTTCTAAAAATGAAATGAAATGAAAATTGAATTATGAGAAAAGTCAACAGATTCAGCCTCAAAGCAAATTTTATTTACAAATACTGTATACTGTCTATGTACGTAGCAGCATAGTAGCTCAGACCTATTACTGTTTTCCTGCTTTGTAAGTTTACAAAAACATGATTATATAATCAGCCTCATTATGCTAAATTAAACATCATACTTCAAGGCTTTTCTCCTACATAAATAATGGTAATCTAAGCTTTTGCATCTCTATTGTCCTGGATTATTTTTCCAGGTTGTATACTAACAATGTTGTGCTTTGTTGATGTTTTCTGAAATCAGCCAAAACCGCTGGCTTCCCCATAAACAACCATTTTAGGTGTTTTCTTCTTCTCCTGTGCAGCTTTTGTTTCCAAACAGACCTGTCCTCAGGGGATTGCCTTTAAATATAAAAGCAGCTACTTAAAATAAATAAATAAATAAATAAATAGATAGATAAATAGGGGCATGGTCTGCAAGAGCTGGTTTCGCATCTTTTTTTTTGCCACGTACATCATGGACATAGTTTATTGGCGTTGGTTTTTTTGAAATAAAAAGTAAAAAGTAAATAAATGACGACACATGCCTTCTTGGCCAGGTCACTACTTTAAAAGGTAGCTTGTTCTGAATCGCGTTTACCCGGTTAAATACAGGTTAAAATAAATTTAAATTAGTGGTGCAGTAGAATGCTGTTTGTCCACTAAAAATCCGATAGGGGAAAATAATTCCATTCTGAGTGACATGCACAGCTTTTCCAAACTCACTGAGTTAAGTAAATAGTTTGATGCAAAGGCTGCACTCATGGTTAACAGCATACTGTATGTCACAAGAAAAAGTTTCCTCTTTTAAACTCTAGACTAAAGATGCCCCCCCCATTCATATTATGGTCTGTAATAAAGTCCTGTCGAATACGGTGATTGCTTTCTTTCACAGTGCACACATAGCCTCCCCAATCATAGATTATTACAGACAGGTTATTTTTCGGACAGCCTTGTTATTCCTGGAAAACACAAGCCTAACATGGACTTTATTCAGCACTGTATTACAATGTGTGACAGCTCTTAAAAATTCAATTGGTGGGATGCAATGTTCAAGTTTGCACAAGTACATCAAATAGGGTAATGTTAAACTGCTCTTTCTTCATTGTTGACTGTTGCTGCTACCGACATATCCAAATTAAGTAGGCTCCAATAAGTATCTCAACAAGTTTGTTGTCCTTGAAATATAGTACAGATTGCGTATATCAGTTGATATTTCATGCAACACATAATTTCCCAATAAATAAACAAATGGAAGCCCTCTTGACTGCTGGATATGACGCAACCATTTTGAGACGACCACAGATGTATTTTCTAACAGAACTGAATACATACGGCATTAATAATTGCCAGACAGTATTTCCCCACTTAAAAGGGTTGGCTGTGATTGCATCAGTTGGCTGTACTTTGTGGAATTTCCTTAGAGGTCATGAATCTCTCACATTCATTCACAAGCTGAAATACAGAGCCACAGTGTCAATTGTTATATATATATATATATATATATATATATATATATATATATATTTTTTTTTTTTTTTTTTTGTTAAGCAGGGACCACAGTTCCTTGGAATTACTGCACCATAGCAGACCATAAGCTTTACAACGACCATAACTGTGTGAAACCAGGATTCAGGTGACCCTTGACCTCTGTCTCAGCATGCACCGCAGTATTGGTACTCCTCACATACATGGACAATATGGTCTGGCAAACCATGCCCTGTTTGCTCCCTCGATTCTGTGTTATCAGTCTCCTGGCAGCAGGTTGAGCTGTCAGATCAGAGGAGGCTTCATTGGAATAAAGGTGGGCAGATGTGTGATAATGAGACAGTAGCATACAGATGCTAATATTCCTGCCTGGCTGGAAGAAGTGAGGGAAGCCAGTCTGTGTTAGGCCGGCCCAGCTGTATGCTGTCAGGGTCCGCTTGACGCCTATTTAAGAACAGCCTCATTGGCTGTCAGTCAGTCAATCAGTCCAGCCTCGCCCTCGCCAGGGACCTGGCTCCCGGGCGATCAGCCGCTCGCCCGCATCGCAGAAATGTCACAGGAAGTTGGAAGCGAGAGCGTCTGGGCCGCGCTGCCGCGTCCCCAGTCCTCCGAGGTGTCTTGTTAATGATCCACCTGCAGGGCTCCAGGGCATTTCCCTCCATTTTGTTTTCTTATTAAAATTCAGCAGAAGCCTTTGTCAACATCCATGTCAGCAACTGTAAGGACTAAGCATTGTTATCAGGAGCATAATTAGACCGCTTTTTCCAGGGAATCGGCCACCTGTGTTGACCAAGCGGTCAGGGACTCGTTCGCTTTTTTCCCCGCCACTGTTCTGCTATTGGTAATCTGAAAAGCATTGTTTTCTCTCCTCCTTCCTGCTCTATCCCATGGTGTCTACTGAGCCCGCATCTGCTCGTCTTAATCACAAATGAGGTCCGATATTATAATGTACTGTCACACTAGCGCAGCATTGACAGGAGGAGGATGCTTTAATTAAGGCATAATCCCGTCATTATGTGATTACAAAATTGCAAACAATTATATAATTTTTTGTTGAATTCTGTTTGGGATTGCGAGAACTCATTTCATCCCATCTTTTAATTATAATTTTGATGAGCAGTAATGGCGATATGGGATAAGTGACAAACAAGCCAATTTCCGATTATTACATCAGCATTCCCTCCAAATACTACAATGGGAAACTTCTTAGCGGAAGCACGATAATGACCCCTTGTTGCTTTGTGTAGCATAACACAGAACAATTCTTTTGCCAAGAATGTGACCACATATTGCGAAAGTGACATAGAGTGGGTTGTGAGTGAACAGAGCAATTAAACTGCACTTTGAGACAGAGAGGAGAAAGAACTGTTTATGAAACTCCATTCTCCCTCTCTCGTGATGATAATTATGCCCAGCGCCTATAATTGGCTGCTTCTCCAAACCGTGGCAGTATTCCTGGGCAAAGACAACTCAATGTGCCCAAAGAGTGTCAGACCTTTCCCACTGAAAACTCTCTGACACAAAGCACAACAGCGAACTGCACAATTACCACTGCGTCTTTACTAACACAAGCCCTGTGAGTGACAGGCAGAGCTGAACTATGCAGATCTCTCTCCCCTACAGTGTTGAATCGACCGTCTCTGCAGTCAGAGCTTAATTACCATTAGGTTATTGTGACAAAGCTCTGGATCCTTCACAATATGTGTCTGGGGTGGGGGAAAAAAAGCTGTTCAGTAATAACTATAGAAATACACAGACTGTACTGTAGGACCAGACCCTTCTCAACACCAAGTGATGGATCCCGACCCAGTTCTGGGCTGGAACTGAACTACCGATGGTCATGTTGTGCCAGCAGATGCTTTTATGAGCCCATAGATGTCTCGTTTTCACAACGGGGGTAATCACAGCACATTTTTTTCGTAATCTGAGCCCATTATCTTAAATTCAGAGGTGCACTCGAATGCAGCCCCAGCTTTTATGATGCAAATTCTTTGATGAGGGAGAGAGGAGAGGATGCTGGCCTTGAATGAGATAAAATTACATGCAAGGATGCACACGCGGGTCTGCTGTTTTATGCGCGGAAAAAGGGGACCGCGGCAGCTCTGGCTGGAGCCGTGACAGATGCTAAACAGAGCTGCTCACCGCCGTCCTCCCTGGGGGGCAGTGGAATGCGAGCGCGCCACCCCCTCGGTCACTCGGTAAACAGGCTTAATGCGGTAAACAGTAAACAGTGTTCACAGGGAGCCTGGCCAGACTGGCCACGGCTCATTGGTCAGGTAGGGAGGGAGGGCCGGGCGGGGGAGGGGCTCTACCACCGCTCAGGTGAAGCCGCAGCGCCCGTACACCCGTCACATTGATGGAGTGCTCTTCCACACAACTCATTTCCCATCCCATTCAGCGAGTTCCCATTAGCTCCCCAAAATGTAATATGCAGATAGCGGCAAAAATAATTAGCAATGCTGAGCAGTTTTACAATTAACAGCTTTTTAATTGTCGCATGCCCTCTTTGAAATTAGCAAGAGCAATATCTGTTTAAGAGCAAAGTTTAATTACGGCGCACAAGCGAAACATTTGCATTTTTGGGAATTACCATTTTAGATTAAATTTTTTTTGGTGCCATCTCCAAAGGATTCGACGCGTTCCTCGGCTCTCCGCTCTGCATTGCAAAGCCGAAATATTTCTCTGGAGTGTTTTCAATTCCCCCCACTCAAATGCAAATGAAATACAGGGGCTGCCTGTCTCAGTACAATGTACTTTTCGATGAGGCCTCAACTCCGGACATAAACAAAGAACTGAAGTGTGTTTTGTGGAGAAATGAAGCGACGCTAACGAGCATGAATTTGGACTTTCACCCAGCTATCCGTCCTGAATTGGTCAATCAATCTCTCGCCGCAGGTTCAAAAATTCCTGAACAAAACATGTCAGACATGATCACCTGACAACAAGATTACATACACCTTGAAAATCGGCAGTGTGAGAAGAACACGGTGGTCAAACTAGGCTGTAAATGAGCCTATTTTTCTTTTTTCAAAGCAATTTCAGAGCTAGAAAGTGAGAATATTCTAGTTGACAGTAGCTGGCCTCAGCAAAGCCCCACTATTCCAATCTCTTTTTTTTCTTATACCTCTTTTTTCACCCTTCTCTGAGGTTGCCTTGCACTGCTTAGTGTACTTTTTGTGTCCCACTAGGTATAAAGTCTATCAGAATGCATTTGTTTCAGGGATCATTATTCATTTTCAAAGGGTTAACCAGCCTATTTACGGCCCTGTCAACATTCCCTCGCCTTGCTTGTGAAAAAGTCTGGTCTAGTTTTGTTCGGGATCGACACTTGTCTCCTTGGCCTGTTGTTGTTCGCGTCGTGTAATATCCATGACAATCGTGTTGGGTCTTTCAGGGTGCTCTGTAGTGCTAAGTCAGAGGGGCCATTTTCAGCCTGTAAAGAGCTTTATTTATGTGGATTTGAAAGAGTCATGCGAAGGGTCCTCGACTCAAAATCCTCTTCAGCGGGTCACCCAGCTTTGAAAAGGCTTTAAATGCGGAGGCAGTGATCAGTACTTCCCTCACGTTCTAATAGACTGACACCAACGCCAGTGTGTGAAAGGAGAAGTCTGAGAGGGAACAGGCAAGCAGGGCAGAGGAGAGGTGGGGTCGAGGGGGGATGAAAAAGGGAATAAAAGAAATGGGCGGAAAAAGTGACGCAGATTTGCCCTAAATTGGAGTGACGTGCCCGCAATGAGAGCACTTGACTGGCAAGCTAACCTCACCTCCCCTCCCTCTCACTTGAAATGGGCCCCGCAACAAAGGGGGGGCCGTGGGAAGCGGTGACAGACCACGGAGTATCCATTTTCATGGACCATATGGAAATTCTGTTGTGTGTACAGGGAAAGTGTCTGATAACAGTGACCTTAAGGGCCATGTGTGTTTGGTGAATGGTAAACACCACAAAGCCTTGCCGGCTCCCTGACCCGCAGCATATGGAAGTCCATTCTGGTGGGCCGCTTTCACAAACACCGTCCCACTCTGCCATCTTGCCAGTCAGGCCCCGGGGATTTACTTAGATTTGTTAATGAATTGCTCTATTGACTCATATCCTAGCTTGCTTCATTAGAGTGGATGAACACTTCCACCCCTCCCTGTTCCTGTTCTTACGACTTAGAGGGGTGGGTGGGGGGGGCCTAACCAGAGTCATCTTTTGTGATTATGTGTTAAATCTTCAGGCTTGTCATCTGTTCTTTTCTGTTCCTTTCTTTAGCGCTCGCTAATTTATATTGTCACACTTTAAGACGACTCTCCAGTGCTCAGTCAAGCACAGAACAAACCCCACACCCCTTTTCCCTCCGTTTTTACTCCAGTTCCTCGCCCTGGCTCCTTCACTAGTCGGCCTGTCCTAAATCAATTTCTGCCCCATACCCCCCACCCCCCTCCCTCGTAACCCCTCCTTCTCCCTCCACCTCTCCCGTTACATGTGAGAGAGCGTGTTTTTGTGTAGTCCCTACCTGCTTTACAAATAGCCTCACATTGTGTCTCTCTGGTGCTGACGCGCCAAGTGCAAGCCCCCGGGAAGACCCCGTGGCACCACCTGTCAGCAGGCACCTTTTGGAGGCCCGCGGAGCACCCCACACGAGTGCTCAACGCCACCCTCCCACTGTCCCTCACACCCTCGCTCTGAGGGCAGCCGCTCGCAGGCGGACCGGGCCAAGAAAACAGTCTCAGGGCAGGAGGTAAACAAGCCCGGAACACACTGCAGGGATTGACAACTTCACCAAGCCTCTGGTGGCTAGAATACATTACTGCAGCACCATAGCACAATCACTGTACCCCACAATACAGGCTGTGGGTATGTACTCCCAGCAAAAGTGAAATGTGTGACTGCACATGTGATTCAGAAACCATAGAGGAAATCTGATGCAATTTTGAGACAAATGGACAAAAAAAAGGCCCTCTTTGGCATCGTCACTCAATCCCAGGCACTGGGTATAATGGAAACATACTATATTGTGGATCAAGCTGGTGTTCATCTCATCTGCTCACAAGATGTATTTCCAGAACTGTTTAGGAGTTTTAGTTTTTTTGCCAGATGGCCTGATTATGATACTTACCAGTGTATCACATCTTGTGGTAAATCCTATGTATTTACTCTGATGAAGCCTTCTCTTGATTTTTTTTTTTTTTGTTAATAATTTGGCATCTCCAATCCCACCCTAATCTGGAATGCCCAATCCGAGAACTATGTACAAGGCTTGCCCGTATGCAACCTCTTGTTGGCAGCTCAGGAGAGAGAGACAGATCGCGGCTCTCCTCCGAAGCACGCGCCTGTCAGCCCCTGCGTCTTTACACTCATTGGTCGACACTATTGCAAGTTCAGAACGAAGGCGGAAGATACCCGAACATGAGCAAGCTTAGAATCTCACTGACGAGCGCCGGGCTGGCCAACAGCAGGCACTTGAGCAACGAACAAGGCAACCATTTTTAATTTCCCTTCCCGGCAGTCCCTTCCCAATTTACATCCCAAAAGCGCTTTAGCCAATCGTGCGCTGATCTGAAAAAGCTGCCGACCATTGCTGGTTGGTATGACCGGGGATCGAACCCGCGCCGTGGTAGTCACTACTGCTGTGCAAATGCAGTGCCTAAACCGAGTGAGCTAACCCAGCAGCTCTTCTCTTTATTGTTTTGACTGACACAGATATGCTTACCTCCTGGATAGTGTTCTTGATCTGGCCTACTGCTGTGAAGGAATTTTTCCTCACCAGCAAAATACTACTCTGAATTACAAGTCCAATTCTGAAATAGTTGGGACAAAGTGTAAATTGTGAATAAAATCAAAATGCAATGACTTTCAAATCACACCAGCCAGTATTCTATTCACAATAGAACAGAGATAACATAGCAAATGTTGAAACTGAGAAATTTTACAATTTTATCTACAAAATGAGCTCATTTCAAATTTGATGGCTGCTACAGGTCTCAAAAAAGTTGGGACAGGGGCCTGTTTACCATGGTGTAGCATCCCCTCTTCTTTTTAACACAGAGTGGAGGCGTCTGGGCATTGAGGACACAAGTTTCTTGAGTTTAGCCATTGGAATTTGATCCCACTCTTGTTTAATACAGGCTTCCAGCTGCTGGAGAGTTTTGGGTCTCCTTTGACGGACTTTTTGTTTAATTATGCGCCAAATGCTCTCAATCGGTGAAAGATCAGGACTGCAGGCAGGCCAGTTCAGCACACGGACTCTTCTACTACGAAGCCATGCTGTTGTAATAGCTGCAGTATGTGGTTTTGCATTGTCCTGCTGAAATACAAAAGGCCTTCCCTGGAATAGATGTCATCTGGAGGGGAGCAAATGTTGCTCTAAAACCTTTTATACACCTTTCAGCATTCATGGTGCTTTTTAAAACATGCAAGTGTCCCACACCATATGCACTAATGCATCCCCATACCATCAGAGATGCTGGCTTTTGAACTGAACGCTGATAACAGCCTCCTGTTGATGATCTTTCTCCTCTTTAGCCCGGAGGACACGATGCTCATGATTTCCAACAAGAATGTCAAATTTGGACTCGTCAGACCACAGGACACTTTGCTACAGTCAATTTTAAATGAGCCTTGGCCCACAGAAAATGGTAGCGCTTCTGGATCATGCTCAGCGATGGCTTCCTTTTTGCATGAGAGTTTTAGGTGGCATCTGTGGATGGCACGGCGGACTGTGTTTACTGACAGTGGTTTCTTTAAGTATTCCTGGGCCTATTTAATAATGTCAATGACAGAATCATGCCGGTGAGTGATGCAGTGGCGTCTGAGGGCCCGAAGATCATGGGCATCCAGTAAAGGTCTTCGGCCTTGTCCCTTACACAAAGATTTTTCCAGTTTCTCTGAATCTTTTGATGATGTTATGCACTGTCGATGATGAGACCTTCAAAGCCTTTTCAATTTGACGTTGAGGAACATTGTTTTTAAAGTATTCCACTATTTTTTTATGCAAGCCTTTACAGGTTGGAGAGCCTCTGGCCATCTTTACTTCTGAGAGACTCAGCCTTTCTAAGACATCCCTTTTATAGCCAATCATGTTACACACCTGATGCCAACTTTTCTGAGACCTGTTGCAGCCAGAAAATTTGAAATAAGCTCATTTTGTGGATAAAAATGTGAAATGTCTCAGTTTCAACATTTGAAATGTTATATATGTTCTATTGTAAATAACATATTGGATCATGTGATCTGAAAGTCATTGCATTTTGATTTTATTCATAATTTACACTTCATCCCAACTATTTCAGAATTGGGTTTGTAATACAATAATCCACCACAATTGTTATCTGTGGTCCTTCGGGGCACTTGGTGTTCCTGAGCTCACTGGAGCATTCTCCATCTTTAAGAATGAAACGAATAGTGGATTTGGCCACATCGGAAGTTTTTGCCATTTCTCTGAAGATTTTGTTTAGAGTTTTCAGCCGAATGATGGCTTACTTCACTGGCAGTGGCCGCTCTTCAGAATTCATATTGATAGTTAACCACTTCAGACTTCAAATGCAAATATCAAACCTTCAATCAGCTCTTTACATTGCATCTGCTTAGTTGCAAATTAATTAATACAGGAATAACACATGACTGGCCATTGAAAGGCTCGACAGCCACGTCTGATTACTCTTGGTCTTTAAAATAGGGCGGACAATGTATAAAAAGTGCAGTTATTCCAGCAATGATCACCCATTGTGGAGGCAAATGCCCTTAAATTAAAGCTAAGAGACCGCACTTCGAGGTCATACTCTTTACTTAGTTTCATTTCCAATGCGGTATGCTCGACAGCTAAAAATAACACATGATGTCACCAATGTCCAAATATTTATGGACACGACGGCATCTTCAATGGCAGGTCCACATTTGTGTATTGTGTGTTAAAAGGCTTTTACAGTGAGGTGATAGGTCACTTGCATCTAAGGTAAACAAGCAAGGAAGAAAGCAGAGGAAAGTGTTCCATATCTAATCTTGTTGAACTCCCAGTGACATCTTGAGACGTGGCCAATATAACAACAGCTTTTTCTGCCCACTCTACCACAATGCAAGCTTTGAGTGTGACTGTGTCATCTTATCAAATCTCCATGTTTCGCAGACCTCACCTGAGGTAGTGATGTTGAATACAAACACACCACAGAATGAGTCAGAGATTTTTTTCCGCAATATGTAATGTTCACATGCTGCTGGCTGCCGCTGACCTGAAAATACAGGAGGAACAAAAAGATCCCTTTAAACTGATGAAAAGTCTTGGCCTATTTTTAATCATTTTTCCAAGATTAACAATGCACGAACTCCAAAACACTCCACAAAATCAGGTGAAGCTAGTTCTCCTTGTTTGGGTAAGACAAGAAGTATAATTCCATATTAGCCTACAATGTGGTTGCAATTAATTAACCATTGTGCAAAATTGTGGATTCATGTGGCTAATTCTTGTTTTAATTAAAACAATCAAGCAAAGGTTCCATGGCCTGCATTGCAAGATACAAATGCCACAAGCCAACTCAGAAAATAACCGGAGTTGTTCATCTTTCTTTATAAAGCGCACTTTGTGAATGAAATAGCAACTTTTCTGATTTGCATTTATTTTTAAATGGCTTTTACATTGTATTCTGAGAGAAGCTGAGATTTCACCTGCCAATGGATTATTCTAATCACTGGAAAACTTGAGAATAAAGGAAAATGATTGAAAACAGATCAAGATATCATCAGTTTCAAGGGATTTTTGTTCATCCTATATTTTCAGCTCAGCATCTGCAGCCGTTACATACACGATGCCATATTATATGCCATTATTATCTGAATGAAGATGCAGCAAGAGCTGATTCAAGTAAAAGCCCCAGCAGTATTGACCGGTGAATACCTATAGTAGTTGGTCGATAGAGTCCAAGATCATTCACAGCCCATCAGACCTTGCCCCTCTAATGCTTTTACCATTTGTGCACAAGGTTGTTTTCCTTTTGATTTGTTTAGGCTTCGGTGAGATGATGCTTTGAGGTCAGAGTAAAATGAGGGGACACATAAGGATGCGGCAGAAGTCGTATTTCTGTACAGAAGGCCGCACGTGGAGAGAACTTCCCAAAAGCGTAGTGGCAGAAGAGTAGGCGTAAGTTTCCGGGAGGAGTTTGTGTGAGCGCCGGTGGGACTAGGGCTATTGTCTGCAGGGAGACTGCCCTCTCTATCCCTGGAGGAACCGACATGTACATGCTGTGTATGACGCAAGGGACATCCTCCAACACCACATATAAGGGTGGGGTTCTCCTGTCCTGAGGGGTCGGTAAGGGAATTGCCCAGTCCCAACAGACTGATGAATAAAAAGGGTAACCTGGCACACCCCATCTGAAGTTTGAATAAAAATAACTTTCCATAAATTGGAAGCTGGGAAGTTTCATTGAACTGCTAACAAACAATCCTCGTGGCAGCCATTTTGTTTTCACTTCAGTGTTCCTTTTTTCTAGCACCATATGTGCAGGTTGTGACAAGGCCGTGACCTTGAGGCTTGACTCTCTTCAGTGGCTTTCATTGGGGCAGAGCTGCAACCTACCAGTGTGGAGGTCCTCAGGGTCACACGCTGTTACTGCCCTGCCTACCCCTGGCTCCGAGGACAACCCTGACAAGCTGTAAATAACTCCACGGCACCCTTGACTAAAAGCCAAATTAGCCCAGTTACCACGCAGACCCGAGTGCCCTTTTACAAATCGGGAGAGCAAACATTATATCCAAAAAAAAAAAAAAAAAAAAAAAAACACTGAATAGGGACGCCTGGTGCCTTATTATTAGAAATAAGTGGTATTATGCGATTATACAATTAACATACTATACGCCTTATTCTGAACTTGTTTGTTTGGAGCATTGTACTAACATATTTGCATTTCCAGCATCTTATGGGATTTAATGTTGTGTTCAAAGTCTACAATTCCTGTGAGAGGTTGTATCCTTCCAGTACTCATTGCAGCTCAGAATGTTTTCAGAACAAAATTTTCAATCTTAGGCAACCATATAATTATTTTTTAAAAAGTCCTTTCAGCAGATCCAGGATTTGAAAAAAAAAAAAAAACTGAATGACAAGGAACAATGTTTTAAGAGAGAATTTCACCCACCATGTGGGGTTATTGTCTCTGGCGCTTGGGGTGTGACTTAGGGAGGGTTTTTAATCCCAGCCTCATCACGTGAAGCTCTACGCTGATGCGTCAAATCGCGATTATGGTAAAGAGCTCTCGTGTTTCGGATCTGGGGGAGGGTTTGTTGCTTGACTGGGACGTAAGAGCGTTAGGTGGGGAGGCTGCAGTCACTTACTATAGGTACGGAGGAGCAGCTGGATCATGCCTTGGTGTCCATGAAGAGCAGCAATATGGAGTGGAGTGTAGCCCTGTCAAGAAATAAAAGATGCACAAATTATACACAAACCATGCTTCACATACTAATCACAACCAATTCAGAAAAAGTTAACACATTATGGAAAATGCAAACAAATTAAAAAATAGTGATTTGAACATTCAATTCACACTCTGTTGGATTGAAAACACTAGAAAAACACATTATTTCATGGTTTATTTTAATTGAATTGTTTCTCCAAAATAGTAGGCGCAGGTTCAATTTAAGACTAATAATGATGAGACAAGTTGCAATAATAACGTGATATGAAACAGGGAATGTTAAATAGGTGGGCTAAATATGTTATCAAAAAAAGCCCTCCAAATAAGGCCTAGCCCCTCAAGATTAAAGACGGGTTGAGGTTTACCAACTGGCCAACATATGTGTTAGCTAAATAATCCGTGACCTTGAGAACATTGTTCCAGAGATAAATCTGTGGGATTTTGGGCATGTAACCCTCCACTGTGCGTAATTTATGTAAAAAATGAATGAAATCCAGGCAAATCTTAAGGCATAAAGGGTAAGACTAAAAAACACTTCTGAATGCGTGTGATTTCTGATCCCCAAGACACTACTGTCTCATACAACTGTAATGAATATGACTACGTGTTCAGAAATACTTTGTTGAACATTTGTCCATCAAAACCATTCGCCATTGAATCCACAGATACAACTGAAAGCTTTACATCAACACGGCCCAAAATTGCTGCCAACTTCTCTGGGCTCGGTGTCATCTGAGATGGACACTAGCACAGTGGAAGCATGTTTTGTTGCCATACGAGTCAACCCTTTAGAAAGGTTTTTGTTGGAAAACAGTCGCTATCTTCTCCGAACCAATGACAACAAGGACAACCCACGCTGTTATCAGCACCAGGTCCAAAAACCAGCACTTGCTATGGTACGAGAGTGTGTCAATGCATATTGCATGTGTGACTTGCACATTTAAGAGGATACCACGAATGCAGACAGATATGCATGGATTTTGGAGCAACATATGCCGACTTCATCTGTTCCAGGGATGTCCATGCATTTTCAAGCAAGACAATACTTAGTGCCGGCCCGCACAATATACTGAATATGCAATTGTGTTGGGCTCTGATGATCTTTTGCCAAGAGGCATACAGCCAATAAATGACTCTCATCCTGGAGACCGCTTGCTCATTGGATAGATCTTGTCAAAATATTCAACATCTCTCTGACCGAGAAGGTGCCAAGGTTAATCAGGTTAATGAGTTAATTTGATTGGCACCAGTGCTGCAGCTGCTGAAGTAAATATGATGGTACGAAAAGGACAACATGACGATGGCGCATCCAAAATGCAATATACGTCCAGCGAAGTAAAAATGTAGAAAACAAAGACGGAGAGCAGAGGTTAGGATTCAGTTATGTGGAGACATTCATTGTAAATGAAAAAAAAAATTGCACAGATATTCTGTAGCAATTCACAGGTGATTATTTGCCAATTTTGCAACCAACTCATGGTGAACCATGAGCTAACTTACATAGCATGCTTCTTGGTAAATTTCAAGGCAGCTTATATTAGAAAGGGGGAAAAAATGACATCAGGTGATGCTGAGAAGTACCAACCAAAGCAATGCCAAGTTCTAAAGGGACCTATCAATCATATGCAGGGAGGGGAAAACAAAAGAAAAAAGGATGAAAAGCACTCTCAAAGTAGAGGTAAGCATATACCTAACGTTTGTCTTTTCCTGGAAAAAGTTAAATGGCATTCAACTAAACATCTGTTTCCCTGAGGCTTTACTTGCGAACAACGAGCTAGTTAACAAGCTAAATATATGCTAAATCAGTGACTCTCTAGCTTTCTGGTGCTGATTTTTTCTCCAGCCACAGTTGCTATCCCAAAATTTTTCTTCTCAAGGATTTTACTGTGGGATTACATGAACTCATATTCTGTTCTTTGAGGCAATGCAAACCTATTTCTAGCATAATGTAGATTAAGAAGGTAAATCATCCCTTTAAACATCAAAAGCATTTAATTAATTACAATCAAAAGCTTATTAGCTTTTGAAATTGCGACTGTGGTAGAAACAAAAACAGCATACATTGGAGTCCTCAAGGATCGAGTCTGAGAACCACTGCAGTAGTTTTATTGTGATCAGCTGTGGCCACTCCCTTCTGTCCAATTGTCCTATTTCTATAAATTGCTTGTCTTGTTTCAGTTGGGGCTGGATCATCACATGTCTAGGGGTCACTCTAATGGTTTCCTCTCAATTCTAGATCTCCTCCCTGGTGTCTTATCCAGGGAGCTAAATTATTAGTGAGCAAATTATTAGATACATTGGGTTCTTCAAGCCATCCATTTATCCTCATCATAAACGCACCCTAGCGGCTCATCTTCGATCCAGCAATTAGCTACCCCTCTGCTCAGTTTGTAACAGGTTTAGGGACCAGATCCGTCATTAGTTAACGTTACGCCGTATGACCAAAGATCAGTTTTTTAATATTTAAAAAATTTGGCATCTCAAACCCCACCCGGATTTTAGAATGTGCAGTAAGCTAACTATGTACAAGCATGCTCAACACTCATGTTGCCATCTTGGAAGAGTACATTAAGTTTGCTGTCCTCCTCTGAAACACACATCTGTCAGCTGCTGGCTCTTTGCACTTGCAGCTTGAAGCGAGGGCTCAGAACGAGGGCAAAAGAAACCTGAAAATGTGTTTGCTTAGAATTTCACTGACACGCACCCGGATGACCAGCAGGAGGCACTTTAGCAATAAGCAATGCAAACCTAAATCAACTGTATCCCTCCCATATCCCTGAGCAGCGCAAAGCCAGTTATGTTCTTCAGTCAAAAGGCTGCAGGCCACAGTTGCACTGGCACAGTTTGGACCCCATCAAATGCCAAGGTGGTAACTCCAGCACTGCCATGTGGGGCTTCTACCGAGTAAGCCAACCAAGGGGACGAAGCTCAGTTTTCATAGCTGTAGGTTAGCAGCAATGTTCCTCTGTGTATGAGATTGTGTTAGTTCTAGGGAGCATTTAGTAAAGTCAGAATGCGAAGTAATTAGTTGCTTTAAGATGGAAAAGGAAAGGTGGGAAATTATGCATCAAGATTATACAGACTAAAGTTGGTTTGGCAGTTATGATATCACTTCATATTATAAATAGCTTCTCAGTGAAGTCTAGGCTATAGTTTTACAGTCTGTAGATGTAGGCCTTTTATCAAAACTATTGTTTTCTGCATGAATGAATTAAAGGGGATACTTCATCCAAAACATCATTGATTTCTTATCATTTCAGTGTAAACAAGCTACACAGAGACTGCTAGAGTCACCAGTCAAAGATCAAAGGCACGCATATATGGACGCACGCGTGGATAGACACCACCTAAATCCTTAATCTCCCCACCTAGCCTTCAGGTGGCGAGGGACAAAAAAAAATTAATTACTTCGTAATTTGGGGAGGGGGGCCCTGAGCCAAAATTCAGCTAGCGCCCCATAAAGGCTAGGGCTGGCCCCGACAACACAAGGCCACATTCTATGCAGATTACAAGCGAATGGCAGCGTGAGCAGACAGTTAGCATGCTAGATTGTTCTGCCTTCAGTCCCTATCTGCCTCTGATTGAGAATGTACGGCAAATTAAGAGGCAAAATATACAGCAATAAAGGCCCCATACAATTGCACAGTTGAAGACCTGCATGATGGAGGAATGGAGGAAAATTATGCTCGCTAGCCTTTGTGCCTTCTCTGCCCTAACACTTAATGACTGTGATTTAAAGATATGGAGATTTTACACAGGGGTAAACATGCGACTGCGCCAACTTTTTTTGGACTCATCAAAATAGACATGATCTATTTTTCATATAGTAGAGGGTGAGTGGACTTATTAGTCCTCATTTGATTTTATTTGTAAAAAAACATGTTTTATTGCACTATTTGAACTTATATATTCTTGTTCCAAGATGTTAAATAAATCATACTTTAAACAATAATCACTAATAAAATTCAATGTGCAAGCCTTTATAAATTAGTAATATTAAAATGTCAATTTTACATCACTCCATACACTGTGTATGCGTGTACTAAAGCACTATGATTTGTTCAACCTATGCCACCTGCCAAAAAAACACTTTTAATTTCAATAACCGCATGAGCTCAGCTCTACCCCTGACATTGACCATGGGGGGAATATGGAACTTATTAGCACTTCATGGTTCTCATGTTGTGATAAACAGTTGGAGCAATACATGACATGGTAGAGGTTGCTGTAAAAAAAGAATGTTAGTGTGAATAGTGTGCTTTGCTCAAACAGTAATTCTACAAGTTAATACCAATTTATTCCATCGTTGCCATTGCTGTCAGAGCCAGATCTTTTGTGAGCAGATAAACAAATACTAAAAAAGGGCTAATTTTTTTTTTTTTGATGCACTTCTCATAAAGTTCTTCAGTAAAATAAAGATAAAGTAGTTCTCCGACCTTAAGTATGTATTACATCCTCCATACAAATGATATTCCACATTGGTAAAACTTTGGTCACACTATATAATCAATTAGCAATATAAAACAGCATTGTCATGCCTTTTACCAAGGAGTTCAATCTTCCTCAGCAAAGTACTATTAATTTTGAATGGTACAACCTTAATGTCAGCTTGGATATTTAGCATCTATAATCTTAAAATGAGGGGATCATGTTTGTTTATGACATGCTAATTGGATTTTATCAACATTTCTAGGTAAGGTTATGATCGAAGTGCAGCTTATATGTGCCCCAAACATTTAAATGTACCTTAAATTTAATTTCAGCAACATTCACTAGGATATTAATTATGAATTAATATTTACATCACCGAGTATATCTGGGTGTGTTATAATACAGACCAAGGTCTTAACATGGGTACTGACATTTGAACATTTACTTTTACATGTGAGAAATGGAGTACAGTGAAATTTTTTTTTTTTTTTTTTTTTTTTGAAGAGAGATCATAAATTCTCTCCCAAATTGTCCTGTCATTCCTGTCAGATATTAAGCAGTTAGGCTCCTTTTCATACACCACACAGAGGATCCATAGTGCAAATTCGGTTTGTCTACCTGCTACACCTGCTGTGGGGTACATTTTCCATTTGTAAACATTAACACCCCCCTGCCAAAACTGGCTGTCAGTCATGTCATATCCTTTTATATGTCATTATCCAACAACTGAGCAATCACACTCCTGACAGATTTATTGGAGACACTACGACAGGGAAAGAAGGTAAAGGGAGTTTAAAAAAAAATGGAGTCAAATCAAATTAGAATAATCTGAGTGATGTGATTAATATGACTGCCATTGTGAGGTAATCATGCCTAACCATAATCACTACAGTGGACCTCAAATTACTGTGCCTGCGGAGAGCCTTTGTTCCACGACGGACTGGGGAAACCATCAAATAAACAGAGGTGTCGCGCTGTCACTCACGAAAATAAGGCCCATGTCTCCCCGTCGATGCTATTTGGAGGGGGGGGGACTAAAAATAACCAATCACTAAACCAGGCGAAGGGATCAATCTCACAACTGAGCAGTGTGCATCGCTGTTGCCTTTGGCTCTCTAATCCCAGGAGGCAATGGGGCAGGCCTTATCCTCCGCAGGCCTTTTCCTCCACGACAAGAACACCGATTTTTCTCGGCGAAAGGTCAGCGGCGCTTTCATGCGATCACCTGCACTTTTAAGTTTAAATGAGGAGGGTAAAGGGCAGACGCTTCAGACTCGCGGTGAATGGGAGGTGCCCGAGAGTCAATGTGTGTCACCACCCGCCAGGCAGCACCAGGATTCCTCTGCCTTTCAAAAGCCAGGCCAGGCCGTGCAGTCACTTACCTACAAATTAGTGTATTAGGAAGTCAAAGAAAAAAATGAAAGAAGGCCAAACAACAGCAAAGAGTTTTATGTAACTCTGAAGCACGAATGTTCCTGTGACAAAATAGCATCAACATTGGCATATTTATATCAATCAGTTTTTGCAATATGTGACCCTGCCTGTGATAACCCAACTAAAGTCATTTTCTGGTGATGTACAGTTTTTTACACGAAGTCATTCAACATCATGTAAGGAATATTCTGTGAAAAAATCTAACGGATATCTCTAATATTGACCGATTCAGATCATTTCAAAGTTTTGGCAGGCATATCATGTCTTCAAACTAGGCTGGTTAGCTTCACAAGTCGTTAATCTATAACTGCAAATGCTTCATTTCAGAAATTTCCATGGTGATACGACGCAATCCATGGAGAAATCCGCACCCGGCTTAAGTCGGAACTCTTTTGCCATACCTTCAACCGACCTGCTTTACGATGGTGTGCATTATGGTCTACATTCATTTTCAATGGTAGAAAAGAAGTTCCTAAACCGAATGACACCTAAACTATCAGGCGTTTATCCGACGAAGGTAAACTAAAAGCTGATTGAAAACCAGGCTTGTGGAAACCAACTTCCGGTATTTCTCCATAAAGAATTTGTACACAAAGTGTCAATAAATTCATTAATTTTAATATGTATGATGTTAGAAATTAATTTTTGAACACTATATTTTGAAACCCCAATATGTAACCTATCATTTACCGATCATTTACAGCAATAAACTCAAAATTAGATCAGGCGAGTTTAGCCGGGTTTTCATGGGCGGGGTCACATGTAGTATTTAGTGAACTAGCATTCGTGTACATTTGTCAAGGGGACATTCATACTAAGCAACCCTGACCTAAAGTGGGCATAGTTGTCTGTGAATGCTATGCATGAGTGTTTCTTCCCTGCAAAGCTAAAAATTATTCAGTAAAACAGATATGAGTGAATCAACATTCATTGGAACTGGCTGTGAATCGACGTGTAATTGCATAATAACAATAATTAGTAGTAATTACATCACTAATGCCAATGATTCAGGTGCGTCAATAGGATTATTGCTGATGATTTTAAACAGGTGATATCCACGTAAATGTGCATCAACGTCTTCAATCTACTGGAAGGGAGAAATACCATTTTGCAAAATGCGCTAATCATATACGGGGGACTGACTACTGAGCTATTTCTCCCAATGTACTCCATGAAAGTAATATATGAAGCAACCATATGAATAAATCAATGTACTGAGTGATTAAATAAAATAATTTCTACATTGGATTGAAATCCTAAACACCCTGGGATTTTAGATATAATATATGCTGAGACTAAAGCCTTCACTTGAAGCTGGATAATATACTGTGTCTAAGAAGTTCAAAAGATGTCCTCATTTAGCCCAGTGGAAAATTTTCCTCTGAAAATAGATTAATATAATTTTGTGCTGTAATAATTTAAATACCAATAAGTGGTTAGAGTGCGTCATGTGAGCTTAAAATAATTTGAAGCAAGAATTAAATAGCTTATTATCCCTTTGCATTTCCGCAGATAATTTTTCAATATTTCTGTTTCTCTAATGGTTTTCAGGACGTCTGGTGGTTTCATTCCTGCTTAAATCAGATGTGCTTGGAGTCAGCATATTCACGTCTCCGATTACAGGGAGTGGATCACATCTTATCCTTTAGTGCTAAGTGTAGACAGACATAGGAGCGGTCAGTCTGTCTGTCTCTGTCTCAGTGTCGGTCGGTGAAAACAATATTGTTTTACATAGCTGTTAACAAGCTTGCACTAGCTAAATCTAACTCTCTCTGTCTCAGTACATTAACATAGGGCACCAACTGCTTTTCTGCCCCAACAGACAGAGTGTTTAAAGCAAACATTGTTTTCATTCCGAACCACGATTTCTGACAGACAAACAGGTGATGCTACGATCTGTTTCAACCAGATTGTTTACAATAGCGTATCTACACTCACAGTAGAAAGAGCTGCAGATAAACCAATTTTCTTTTGAGACTCATGTCATTAGGACATATAAATATTACAAGAACACTACACAAAGCAGGAAAGTAAACTGTTTGAATTATTTTCTGGAAGGCCGGGCAGTAGAAGTGACCGCAGGCCGAGTGCAGACACTCAAAGCTAAGTGACCTGCGGGAGAGGGCCGGAAAAAAGCCTTCAAACACTCAGTGATGTAAAAGCAATGGAATGAGTGTAACTTTGGGGCTGCTTGGTGACAGCTGTAGTGGCCTCACTGTATCCCCCAGCCTCTCCACCATCACTGCCCGCCTTTTCCACACCCCTCCCCGGCAGAAAACATGGCTATCAGCTTTCCTGCACCATTGGCTACCTTCTATTACAAGAGAGCACACAGGAGCTGCAAAGGACTGTAGTTTTAAATGCTGAGCTATGGGTCACACAAATACACACAAATGCACACCCACACACAGACTAATACACAAACTAGCACGTCCTCTCTCGGCCATTTGGGCTACCTTCACTTGCAAGAAAGTGACTTAACTTGAGGGCCAGTAAAGGGGAGCAGAGGAGGAGATAGGGCGAGGGAGGGAGAAAGGGGGAGTGGGGGGGGGGCTTTGTTTATTTGGACAGATGCACAGGGCCATCTCCGAACTTCTGTCAGCGATCAAAGGAACCGATGATGTAGAACAGATTCATGGGCCATGTCTTATCAGCCCCTACTTTGCCTGTCATCCATCATTCCCCAGTCCTCAATCCGTCTGCCAGCGATGATCGCACCCTAAACATGTACTATTAATCACTGCTCCTCCTCTCTGACCAGGTGTCTCGCCTCCAGAAATGCTGGCGATTGTGTCCTGGGGCAGGGAAAATACAGTCATGCTAACAACATCACGCACGCTGCAAACTTCACAGGTTAGTTCGTCTTAGCAGCATTCCTCGTGCTCAGAGTTATTTCGAACAGGACGAAGGGGTAGAATTTGTAACAACTGAGGAATTTTTGGGGGTTCGGAAAATTACCGCACGGCCCAGCAACAGGGCCGACGCGGCGAGGCTGCACACACCTGGACACCTTACATGTCAGTGTTTTGCTTGAACTTTGCCTGCAGGTATCTGGGGCTGCTAGCGCCCCCCCCCCATTACTGATTGCACATGCAAAGTGAGCCAGGGCACAAAGGTAAGGAAAGGTTTCTTTGTGTTAGCACATTACGCAGAAATTCCCAACTATGACAGGCGAGTTCTTTTAAACGAGCTTGCCAAATTTCCAGCGCTCAAAATATCAAAACATTATGAAAAATAGAATACAATACCATTAAATATAATACCAAAATGCTAATGCTTGTCTTTGCAATTCATAAAACTATGGACAAAATTAAAATGCTCTCAATCGATTGGATTTAGATACTCTTCACTGGCCAAAGGACTTCATTTTCTCATAAACTTATGATTATTTGATAGCTTGTTGACCCTAGCCATCCTAGTATTTATCTAGCACACGCAGTTAATTGTATTAATAGAGAACCAGCTAAATACATAATATTGTATTGTTCCATAAAATAATGAGTTTAAAAATTGTAGAATGCTCCAGATTTTTTATTCTAAAGGATGCTAATGCCCACATCATACATAAAGTCTTCAGTTCGCCATAAGGTACCTCTTTCCTGCAGTAGTCACAGTATCTCAACGAGGAGTCAGTGACCTTGTATTCCTCTGTATTGTTTCCAAGTTTGCATACATACACCTTTATTATTCATAATTATTATTATATTAAACTCAAACTACTCTAAAAGAATGCGGAGACACATTCAAAATGGCAGAAAATAATTTACACACGCACAACACGCGCAGACACAAACATCTTTAGACCAAAATTGGGATCAACTGAGCGCCTTGTCACCAGGCACTTCATTTTCCAAACTGAGTGGAACGTCGCAAAGATCCCCCCCCTCGCCCCCCCCACCCCCCCTTGAATTCTCAATAAACCTATTTGTTAAATGCCAGTGGCAGGCAGATTAGGTTCAGACTCCTATGCCTCTTTGTAAAAGTCGGTGAGCCTCTTTCTCCCCTCTCTCAGAAGCGGAGAGGATATCACTCTGCCATGACAGCTCCCCTTTAGCATATTCATGACAAATACAGACTCATTTCACAGGTGTATTAAAATACTACTTACCCCCTTTAGAGGAAGCCATGTCACCCGTGCCAACAGTGAATAGCCATGCATGAAATTTGAGGGGGGAAATATGTAGAAAAATAAGCATACATCAGAGGCTGGGTCAGGAACCTAATTTCACAGTGACATTGGGGTAATTTAGCTTTGAAAATGTTTGTCAATTCTCAATTCATTTGAAAGAGGCCCCCGCCAAAAGGCCGCTGTCTGAATATGAGATAGCCAACCTGAATCCTGGTATTTATAGCACAATTTGCCAATACATTATGCCTGTCACAATGAAATAAGTGACATACTTACATGCTGTGAGGAGTTGGGCCAGAGGTTTGAGCACGGAGGGAGGGGAAGATAAGGGGAGAAGTAATTAGTACATTAATCTTTTTTATGATATCATTTTTCAGACATATATGATCATAATGTAAATTAGAAATAAGGAGGGTTCACGGAAAATAGAATTAATTTTGAGCAGGTCAATCACCCTACAATAACTGCATTACAAGCAAGGTGTAATTTATGGCAACATTTGTCCCCTTTTTCTCTCTCTCTGCTCCTGCCTGATTACGAAGCTCCTGTTCCCTTCTATCAGGTGAAAGTCAGAAGCTCGGGAGATAACGCCGTGCGTTCAAATGAAATTCATTTACGGCAGCAAAAAAAAAAAAAAAGAAAAAGAGAGGAGAGGAGAGAGAGAGATGGAAAGCAGAAAAAAGAAAAGAAAACCCTCCTTTAGTCAATCCTAGGAGGGCTGCTCCGTCTCTTAATGGCATTCTATGGATTATTGATTTTTGATTTAGTTTCTGCTTGGCAGAAGCCCATTTTAACAGCACCATTACCTCCGTAACGATTAGAGACAAAAAGTTAATTATGTAATTATAAAGCCAATAACAGACTTGTCTGGTTTACTCTGCTTTAGTCAGTTTAAACATTATCTCTTGTGTGCACATCATGGCGGGCGGAATGTGAGCAGGAGAGATTAACGCCTTGAAAGCAGATGCGGAATTTAATTCTCCAGGCCAGGGCTGTCTGGGAAACCATTAAGTAATCACAACATTCTCCCTCTATTAAATTCATGGCTGCCACTTTGCACACAAAAGGTGGGGGAGAGCGGAGAAGAGGTGCCGCGATGCTTTCCATTTTTATTGACTGTAACGTCTGCACCAGCCTCGGGCGCAGAGAAATAAAAAAAGTGTTTAATAGGATGCCTCAATCTGTTGGAAAATGAAAAGTTTGAGAGGGCAAAATAAAATAAAAGTAAAAATAAATAAATAAATACAAGGGTGTGTATTGGGGGGGTGGTTTGCGAGGATAGGAGTGATGCGTTAGGTCCGATAAAGGCCTGTTCACCTCGAGGACCGGGTGGGGTAAGGGTGGGCGATTGGGCACAAGAAAGATATGGTCAATAATTTCACATTATTTTTTACCAAACTTCAAATGAATGCACCCCCCAGAAGCCAGAGATAAGAGTGTGTGCGATTAAACGGGACGCGCTTGAAAAGAACTGCTCTGTGGTCGACTCATGTAAAAGCAAGGGAAGGGAAGTGCGGTAATTATTCACGGATGGAAATGTGTAGGATAAATAAGAGCCTGAAATGATATTTGCTAAATGTTACGGAATGAAGAGGACGCAAATAGCCCTTGAGGGAAGGAGGTCAATGCAGCGCTCTCTTAACATAAACAAGCACTTAAGGCCTGGAAAGGGACTTGGTTTGATTAATTAGGTAATTCATTAGTTTAGTTAAATCGTTTGAAATAAGCTCGCAGAAAGGGGGGGGGCTAGTGCCGTACCTCAGGGCTGAGATGGCAGCCGGCAACAGCCGATGATGTGAACAAAGATCAACACCGATACACACAAACAAACAAACTCGCAGCTTCATTTTTTTAGCTGAATTAAATCCATATATTTATAAGATAAAAAAGACCGCAGGGAAACTAAAACGAAAAACACAGAGCATTTTGTTTCAAGTGTGTCCCAGCGTAGATACAACCATGTAAATGAGCAGTCAATACTGAATCGATACTATTGGCTGTATCAGTGCATGAATGCTGGGTATTCCTTTGTATGGGAATGACTCGTTTGAGTCAGGATTAGAATTGACCTGGTGACACTGAATCTTAATTTCGGGTTCAGAATCAGCCGTGACCTGGCCTGGTTTTAAGTGAATCTCAGGAGAGGACACAGTTGAGTAGAGATAGACTGACACTGGATTAGTGTTCCTCTATGATGTGCCTTTTCAGCCTGTTCTGAACCCAAAATGATTCAGGTTGAGCATTTTCTCAGGACTTGACCGCCTCTGCTATAGACTAATGTGTGTGACCCCAGCTCAGTCTGCGACCTTGAATCTCCGTGAGTGAGATGGATAGAGCCACAGCTTCTCGCAGTTAATAAATGTTGGGTTAGAGCCTAAACTACAGTAATGTGAAGGGTATGAACGGGTGTGCAAGTTTAATTCAGAGCTAGTATCCCCTGGATAACCCTTGGTGTTTCAAACCAGTCTCGGTATATCTTTTTCCCAACCTTTACATGTATGTGTTTGTCTCGGTGCAAGACCTTTCTGCATTCATATATAAACAATATGTGCGCGTAAGCTCATTTTTGCACTTGTGTTTACTGTGTATGTATATATGCGCGTATGCGTGCGTGTATGTGTTTGTGTGCGTGTGTTTGTGTTTTTATTCATGGTTCTGGTCATTTTCAATTAAATATAAAATTGCTTTTCATTTAAAATAAAATTGTAAACAGTGGCTTATTAGCCATTGAAATGAGGCAAAAATTGGGGGAGGACTCCGTGGTTTAAATTTAGCACCGCACAAAGACAGTACCCCACGCGCACTATGGAAACGATAAGTTTGTGAGCCAAGAGCATGTTGAATTAAAGGCTCCACAAAGAAAGATTTTTTTTTGTTCCAGCCATGACAAAAAAGTGCTAATACTTTATTTAATACTTTTAATCCTTAGGTGCTCATTGCTACTGACACTGGTTCAGTGAAGCGGAGGGCCTCCTCTAACTAGAAAAACAGCTATATCATACAGTATTTTTGTTACAGAAAGCGAATAGTCAGTGTGGCATATTGCCTCAGTCATAAAACATGCAACCTTGGAGTGTGCTGCAAGTGCTTGGGTGTTCCACCGCATGTGAGCTAAATGCGAGTACTAGAATGTGCATGAGTGAGAGCGCCTGTGTGCGCACAAGAGTGTGTAGCCAAGAACCAGCATGCAAGTGTGTGAGTGAGCTTGCATGTGTGCATGTTCACGTGAGTGATTGTGTTTGTGTGCACATGTGTATTTTGCATGCATGTGCATGACTGTGTGTATATGTGCCTATGTATGTGAGATAGTGTTTGCATATGCTTCTCAGCACATATGTGTGTGATTGTGTTAATGCAAGTCAGCATATCTGTATGTGATAGTGCTTGGGTGAATATTTGTATGACTGCATATCTGTGTGATTGTGTTTGTGTGTGTGTCTATATAGTATCTGCGCGTGACTGTGTTTATGTGTTTCAGTATGCCTATATGTCATTGTGTCTGCTTGTATGTATGTCTGTATATGTGTGATTGTTTTGTGTGTATGTGTGCCAGTATGTCTGTAAGTGATTGAGTGAGCATGTGTGTGATTGCTTTTGTGTTTATAAGTGTCTTTATGTCTGTGTATGACTGCGTTTGTATGAATATACTATAAGTGTCTGTAAGTGTGTGCTTGTGATTTTGTTTATGAGTGTCTTTAAGTCTGTGCGTGATTGTATTTGTGTGTATGTGTGTGTCCATATGTCCGTTTATAATTGTGTTTATTCACGGTTCAGATCATTTTCAATTAAATATAAAATTGCTTTTCTTTTCATATAAAAACATTAACAGTGGCTTATTGGCCTCAGAATGAGGCACAAATTGGGGGAGGACTCTGTTGTTTATATTTAGTACTGCACAAAGTCCCCCACGTGCACTGCAGAAAGGCTACTCACTGAGCCGCATTAAAGGTTCCAGGAAGATATTTTTTGTTCCAGCCATGAAAAAAAAAACGCTATTAATTTTCTGGTTAGGTACTCATTGCTACTTTCACAGCTTGACTTGTGTGTATCTGTGTGCCTGTAAGTGAGTGATTGCGTTTGTGTTTATGTGTCAGTATGTCTGCGTGTGATTATGCTTATGTGTATGTGTGTCTGTATGTCTGTGTGATTGTGTTTGTGTCCATGTGTGTCAGTATGTCTGCATGAGATTGTGTTCCTGTTTATGTTTGTCTGTACGTCTGTGTGTGATTGTGTTTGTGTCCATGTGTCTGCATGTCTGTGTGTGATTGTGTTTGTGCATGTCTGTATGTCTGCGTGTGATTGTTTGCGTGTTTATGTGTTTCAGTATGTCTGTGTGTGATTGTGTTTGTGTCCATGAGTCTGTATGTCTGTGCGTGATTGTGTTTGTGCATGTCTGTATGTGATTGTTCGCGTGTTTATGTGTTTCAGTATGTCTGTGTGTGATTGTGTTTACCTGGTTGTGTGTGTCTGTATGTCTGTGTGTGATTGTGTTTGTGTGTTTGTGTGTGTCTGCATTTGTCTGAGTGAGTAAAGCTCGGCACACATGGCGGTTGGGGCCCAAGCAGAGGTGTAAATGTGAGGGAGTCAGTGGGAATCTGCACCACCTGTCACCACTCACCGACTTCACGTTGACGTCCACACCTGCCTGGACCATCATCTCCGCCATCTCCACACGGCCCTGCTTGGCTGCCCAGTGGAGCGCCGTCTAGGAATTCAAGCAGAGCTCCTGTCAATCACCACACATCCAGGGGTCTGTCCGTCACGGCGCCGTCGACCGGGCCCAACACCTCCGCCCCTCTTTCGGAATTTGCGCTTCGCGTCATCGGTGGCAATTCTACCCAGGCGCCCCGTCGGCAAACCATGCACGACAGACGACGAGCAGCTAAAAACCATGCTGAAATCCGCAACCTGCCGGGCTCCTCCGGCGCACAAGCATTTTAAATGAATCTCGCAAAATTGTGTACACTGAACACACAATGATATTACAGCATACAATAAACACAAGACATCAGCAAATACTTGCGCCACAGCCTTGCTTTGTAAAACCTGGATACATTTTTAAGTGTATATTACCCTGTGAATATGGATTTTGTTCCTGTGAGTCGCATATTTTATATCCATACATGTTTTGTGTTTCTGCAAGCGTGTTGCCAAGTTTTGCATGTATTTGTGAGAGTATGTTTATTGGTGTGTGTGCTTGGTTTCTATCTGCGTAAGTAAGAACATATGTGTGTGTTGAGTGTGTAATGTCTGTGTGTGTATGCATGCCTGTGTGTGTGTGTGTGTGTGTGTGTGTGTGCATCTCCAGCATCGCTCTGTAGGGGGTGTTTCTGGCTCTCTGGTGGAGTTTTGTTGACACCCCGTGGTCTTTCCCCCCGGCAGGGGCTGGTGAGGATTCTGCCACCCACCTCCTACCCCCCCAGCAACCAGTTACTGCCCCCTTGAAAAGCACAGGCCTTCCCTGGGGCTCCAAACACCGCCCAAGGGGCACCACCAGACACTGTCACCGTGTCACAGTTTCTAAAGAGCACAACAGCTGAAAAAATGTGGCAAATCTGTGCGCCCTGGTGTGTACAGCTGGCTCATTCTTCATAACGGACGACTCTTCTGAAAACACCAGAAACGTCGGCATCTATTCAGGGATCATCCAGCATGTGCTGAGATTTAAATCTACAAAAAAAAAGAGAAATATTTCATCCTCCTGGGAAAATAACTGCAAGCATTTTATTTTCTTAAGCGCCTCTTTTAAGTTTTTGTTAAGTGCGCTTTGTCTTATAATATAGAGAACTGCATGCGGGTAATTTTGCAAATTAGAACGATCACAAGGGAAACGAGATGAAAATTTGAGGGATAAAGAGAAGCAGTAATACGTACAATTTAGCGGCTTGTTTACCATCTACTTTGCTCAAGTCTTCAAATCATGCTCACTGTGTACTACAGGCTATCAACAATGTGTTTGCCGCGTCTATTTAAAAGAACTAGCTTGACGGCAGTAGAGGGTAAAAAAAAAACTTTCAAACAACAATAATAAAATGTAAATTGCTGTCTTTCATCGAGTGGAGCCAACCTGCCTGCCCCTCATCTTGGTGTCAGCCCCCCGTCTGACCAGACCCCGGCTCATCACTCCTCCGCTCGGCTCGCATTGACACTCGCTCCCATCGCTTACTGCCGCACAAACTGTGCCGCCAACACAGTTTGACATTTCCTGACATTTCATGAACTAATTACACGACAAATAATTAAGCATGTTCACATCTGTAACAAACGAAGGCAAAATGGCTGTCAACAGCTGTGATTGATGACCTCCCTGAGACCCCTCTGATGAGATCCCCTCCCATAACCCCCCCCCCACACTTCTCAATACACACACACACACACACACTCACTCACTCTCTTTTTCTCTCTTCCTATCTCTCTTGCTCATACAAACACACGCAAACACAAGCAGGCTCACGAACCCACATACAAACGTATGGACACGAACACGCACAAGTAAACACACAAACACAAACAAGTACACGCACCCACACCGACACACACACACACACACACACATACATACATACACACAGCCCAGCACAAACACTGCAGCCTTAGACATGTATACAACTTGTTCAAGGGGGCATTCTGGCTTTAGACTCTTTTCAAAGAACAGACCCCGACCAAGAGGCCCCCGAGGAAAAAAAAAGGATGGGAAAATTAATGACTACAATGGAGTATTTGCATTTTTCGTTGGGTAGGGGGCAAAAAAAGAAAACAAAGGACAAGGCATGTGACAACTTCAATTATTTGGTGGCGCGGAGAGTACTGAGACAGCCCCCGCCGGAGAACCTGTAGAGAGGACGAGGCCCGCGGTGTCAAACGGACAGCAGAAGTGGCAGGAGATTGGGACGAGCCCCTCTCCCCTCCTTTTATCCCCGCGTCTCACACGACCACGGGGCCGTCAGCAGAAAGACAAATTATTGTTAGAGGAATTTCATGGTGGGAGAGTATCTGACACCTTTAAGAGGACTTCCTCTCAGAAAACTTCACCCTTTGTGGCAGCAACAAAAAAGAAAAAAACAAAGCTGAAGCCCAGCATCAGGTAACAAAAGGGAGAAAAAAAAATTAATAATAAACTCATTCACAAAAAGGAAATGTATGAAACAACTTTGTGTTGTGAATCTGCATCTTTATCTGAATCTTCATTTAAGAAAACAACAGCGACAATAAGGAAATAAGCAAACCTTTATCGCCTCTGTGAGTGCACTAATTTCAAACGCAATGAGACTACAGTAACACAGGGCACCATTTAAGATTCATTCACAGTCATTTAGGCGCATTCTGAACCATATCATGAATTAACCCTTCAGCACAATTTTCTAATGTAAACAATGCCGATGACGCAACGTCTGGCACAGTATTTTACCTCTCCACAGCATAGAAACAGGCAAAAAAATACGGGCTATTATTGGCGAATCATCCTAATTTTAGCAACTCTTTTCACTGCATGTTATATCCCGAGGAGTTTTAGCATGAAAGTTAAATCTCTTTACTTTAAAGCTCGCTGTTCATTGCTTTGAGGGCTGTGTAATAAAATATACTGTTTTCAACTGACCACAATTTTCCCCCCATCATGGACACTTTACACATAATTGAACAATAAATCATGCGATAGAGGAACAAGAGGCATTAAAACGAGAATTCGGAAAACGTATTTCTTTTCCTGTTTCATCTTCTGTTAACCCTTTTGTCCCACGGACATGCACATCAAAAGCATACCACCCTCCCTTCTGAGTATATATGACATTTATGAACACGTGGACCAAAAACAACCCCACATTCGGAATTGAGGAAGCCAGGATTTGGGGACAGGAAACAGGAAGTGTGACAGCCCCCAAAATGTGCCTGGCAGCCGAAACAAAACGGCCAGATTTGAGAATTGACCTCATTTCAAGACACTGGAGCTCAATATTTGCTAATGTCTTTTCTGCAGTATAAATAATCACATCAACGCTGGCCTCGGTTTAGCCAATTGGATGGCAAATTGTTTCTGCTCTCTTACAGGTGCCTCCTTTAGATTAAATGCTGATACATCAGAGCGGTGGCTTATGGGCACATGGTGGGGATAATTCACTTTGCATGGATTTCAGCTCTGTATATGCACTCGAGCAGAACCTTCACACCAGAGATATTACTGCTACTGTTTCAAGGGAGGAAGACCCACGGACATGAATTATGCGCTTTGAGAACACATGAAAAATCACATGAAACTTTCCCTGCATTATCATAATTATTATTATTAATCGTTATCAGCAACAGAACTGATAGTAGTACCTATACTATGACTACTGTGTTAATAGGCGAAACATAATACTACCAGAATGTAGCTGAGTGGATATATTGCCCCATGAATCAGAATATAAAATGCGTACAAGATAATGTGACAGCCCCATCGCCAGCTATGTCATATACAGAGTAAATAATATAAGAAATAATTACTGTTCTGTGACAGTGGTGGCCATGAATTATAAACAATCATTTTATTTATGGATTACGTGGTTATATAAACAATTTAAAAACCCATATAGGGGATGCGGTTTTACACAACATGGTTTCAAAGAACTCCTTCATATCATCGCACACACACGCAATAAATCATTCATGCGTCTAAAAATCAAACAAATATAGCGGAAATAATTGTAAAAATCATGTTAAAAAGCAAGATGATTACATTTACTGCAGTGCATCATATGTAGCACTCTTCAGCGGACATTCTCCCATTCTCAGCCAGGCTTTCTACACTGTTGGGGTAAAACAAAGGGTCACAAGATCTGGGTGAGCTAGGGATGTAACACGGAATGCTGCTGTATTTGTTTATTGCTGGGGAATCACTGTTTTAGGTCCATCGACCCGCACAAGCTAGTTTGCCCCATGAGTTCTATCACAGGGAGCCATTTGCATTCCTGCTTTAGTACACTTCTTATACAAATGTAAGTAGTCTTGCTTAAGAGCCCTCCATTGACAATTAAAATCTATCTTATCACGCAAGTCTGTAATAGCGATTCTATAGCATTTCTGAAAATGTATTCAAATTAATTCAAAATGTATTTAATACACATTAGAATATTTATCAAAATGACATATGAGGCATACGGCATAACTTGAGACTCATATTTCCTGCCTTATTCTTCAGAGCTTTGAGGGGGTTTCAGTCTGATTTTTGTTTTTCATTAACTAAGTGCAAAACAAACTGTAAACTCATTCATATTTCAGTCAGGTAATATTTCACAGATTCCTAACTACATGTGCATTCTCCATAAATTAATTAATCCAACCACAAATGTTCCATTTTAAAATCTAGACTACCTTACTCAGTATACTGAATGAATATGCTGTCTAAGTTGTGTTCAAATGATTGAAAAAGATAAAAATGAAAATCCCCTGGACACATTGGCTTCAGAAATGCGTTTAAGAATTTTACTTTTGCTGTATATATTGGGATGAAAAATAAAAGTGAGTGTTTTCAACAATTAAAATATATTTGTGTGAGTTGAATCTTATAATACTATGTCTAATATTATGCTTGGTTTTGACATTCAGTATGTAACACCTGTCACCTAAAAATTATTTGCATTTTTGAGTATAAAGGAAAAGTAGTCCTTGGCTCAAATGTACTGAATTCTTTGCCTTGGAAATTGCTTCATCAGCAATTCTCCTTGGCAGAGACATAAAGGTGCAGTTTTTCGATGAGATGAGAACCTGCCTACATGTTGCAGGTACTGGCTGTGGTGTTTGTGGGCCGTGTGCGATGGTGCTCAGGCCTGTATGTTTCACATGCAGGAGAGACTCAGCCCCTGAAGAGGTAAACTGTGACAGGATCGACTGCACTGAAGCAGGAGAGCCGCTAGCGGACTCACTCACCGATCAGACGCCATTATATTAACTGTACTCCAGTCACATGTTGACAAGAACATATTTCTTCTGTTTGCTAATGGGACAATAAGACAGTAGATTTACATTTGCCTGCTGCAGGTGTCAGGAGAAGCACATTAATCAGCCGGGATTACCGATGCTACGCTGTTTTGAGGGAGTAATACACAGGCCTTAGGCAGGAGACTATTAGAAACTGCTCTGGAAAGCAACATTTCACAACTTACGAAGCCAGCATTACCATTTCACCTACTGGTGATTATAAAAGTTGTCATAAAACAGAATGAAACCAATATACCGAGCGATTGTCACTCACACGCCGATGAGTGGTCACTACAGAAAAAAAACAATGTGTATATATCAGAGCTTTATTTTAGGTTTTTGAAGGAGTTTTAGAAATGTGTTTTTTTAATTCATTCTTTTTTCCCCATTTTTAATTGGCAATAAGCTTTTTTTTAGTACATTTTACTTTAATATTATTTTATGCAATATGTGCTCCACAAAACAATTACCGACCAACCAGGAAAAAAAGAAAACACTAATGAGCATTTACAATTTATGTGCAAAACAACACTTTTTTATATTAAGAAGTGCTATTTTGTAATACATCGTGTGAAGTATTATTGGTTATTATGGGAGCTTAAGAAAGCATTATGAGAATAGTTCTAATGGAGTATGAAAGCGAATGATAGGTTGTAATATATAATTGATTTTGACTCATAGAGTCCATACACAGAATGACATAAAGTATAAATATTACAATTCTAATAATGGGAATATTACAATTTGGTTGTTTTTTTTGGAATAGGCTATGGTTACTACTTTTTCATTTCAGGTGCTAGCCAGAAAAGACCAGATATTTCTGGAAAAAAAACTTCCACCGAATGGTGCGGGATTACCCGGCCGGTCCGATTCAGACCTGGCTTTCCCTTCTTTTTATTTCTCTTTAATAAGCAGGGGCATGAACTTGGAAGGGCCCGCCGTTGTCCCCCCCGATCTGCCCATCGTCCCGCCCGTGAAGGCTGAATTCGGAACAGACCCTCACAATGGCCAGGATTATCTCCCCTTGTTCAGGACCCCAAATTCAACAACCAAGCCGTGCAAGTAACCAGTAGCGGAGAGCGATAACAGGATCATGTTCAGTTGGAAAAACAAGTGTCCTAACTTTTCTCATGTCACTTTCGCTCCCAACCCCATTGCTGGCAGAGAAAGCGCCTGTATAGACGTATGTAAGGCTCATTTAAAAGGCACCCCTTTGAACTGGATTCATGGGCTATTTGCATAAGCAGATTTGGGGCGAGGAGAATGAACGGGTATTGCATCTGGTCATTAATATGCTGGCTAATTCTGCACATTGTAAGCCTATTGAGGCCTCACTAAAGACTCAAATTCAAGGACAGTTATCCCATTGCCATTGTTTAGCTCCGAACTGGTCTGAACAGTTGTTACAAATTACATACTTAATTGATTTCAAATATGCTATAAACCTCACAATAGGGGCAAACAGAACACAGCCCACTGACAGAGCTGGTAATAAATCTGCATGCTCACAAACATACATATATTAAATATAATGAAATGTGCATGTAAACACATACGAACCCGATAAATAAACAAGATGAGCCAAGGCCACTGTGAGCAACAATGAGGCCATCTGGACGGCTGAAACTATGAAAAGTTACGGCTCGCTGCACTGGTGATTTTACATTTTTATTTCTCAAATAAAAATGCGAAACACATACAAAATACGTATGCCTGAATTTTCACTTTAATAATTTTTGAACATTTTATCCCTACAGTGGAATGACAGTGACATTTTTTATTCTTATAAAAAATAAATAAAATAAAATAAATACTCACAAACTTTTCCAGTGCAAGAGGATGCAAGTAAAAGGGAAGGAAAAAAATAAATAAAAACTTTTGTAAATACATGCAAACACACATAATGCACACATATATCCACACAAAAACACTTTACATACATGCTAGATGACAAACATACGCTTAAAATGATTGCAAAAAAACAAGCACAGCACCAACAGTGAAATACGTGAGTACTTAACACCTTTTCTGACACTCAGAAATAGTACTTTTTCTTTCATGAAGGTGGGACAATATTAGCTTTTCCTCTTTTCCATAGCACACTCACACAATATGTGCCATTCATTAGGTGCTGTTTAAACAAAACCCAACCTCCAGCTCAATCACTGCTCAGAAAATATTTAACAGGGTGCTTTTGAACATACCCGAGACTGCCTTTTTCGCGTCTTTCATCTTTTTATTCCTGTTATGTCTTTTCAGACTTAAAGAGAGGCGGGGGATGGGATGGGAGGGTGGGGCCGAAACAGCGCAAACAGTATTTAGAGTACAGGATCAGGATGGTCCGATATGATGCAGTCGATTTTGAGGTTGTGTTATAAATACCCGGTGAGTTGTAATCACATTTGGTTTTTCTTCTGAGAGCGCGTGAACCGGTGGAGGGCCAGGACCATTTCAGTGCTCTTCTTCTGCTCCTTTGAGCTTTGTGGGGCCCTACTCCACACCAGCCATTGTCAGCAGGCCCATCAAGCTATTTGTGCAAAGGGTAGCGTATTCTTTCCCTCTCAATCTACAACCCAGAGAGAAGACATCAAAGCAGGAAGAGCTGTGCTTTGTGGGGTTCGGTCCCTGACTCTCAACATGTGGTTTCGGGGGTCTGAACATCGGCACCTTTTAACCTATTCTGTTCAGATTAGGCATCGGCTTCAATTGAGCATTAGGGAAACTATAGTAACCAATAATCTGCTTGTCGCTGAATAGAAACTATGTATCTTGTCACACAGGAGCTGTCGGAACATCACGGTCCCAGACAAGTTCCTTTGCGGGATCTTGGAGCCCTGACAGGGGCCCCGTCTTTTCACACTGTCACAAAGTGTCACCCACCGCCCACCCCCCCCCACCCCATACCCGCTTTCACCCAACCCTCCCACAAGCACACACACACACACACACACACACCCCCCTTCCCTGTTTCCCACTGCCATTGCCCTTAATGGTGAATTATACTTAACAAATAGAACATTGTTTTCCAAGGGACACAGTCATTTAATTATCTCACACAAACGTTTTCATCAAGCTTGCAACCCCGAGTGAGAAAATGTGACAAAAATGAATTACGAACAAAAACGGAGGGGGTCGTCGGCGGGATCGCTAGGGGAAGTATCCGAGAGGAACGAAAAATCCCAATTAGTTTATTTATTTCCTCCTCCTGCGCACTCTTGTGTGGACTGACCATGGAGAAGGGAGAGCCAGGCTGCTGCCAAGTTGCTTAACAGTTCTGGATTCATTAAGAGGTGCAAACGGAGCTCGGTGATGGCCGATCGCGGAGCCAGTCAGTCAGATGCTGGCTTCGCCCTCAGCCTAGCGGGAAATAAAGGCCCCAGACATCGCCGACTTATTAAAACCAGGCTCCTGGAACAACTGCCACTCGCCATGTTCTGAGCAACTGTGCCCAAAATTCCCTACCGCGGCGAACCACCACAGATCCCCCTCATTATCCCAAATCCTTTATATCAAGCGCGCTGCCACGGAACAGCTAAAAATAATAACAAATACGTTTAAAAAAAAAAAAACAAGGAAGTCTGGGAATAGTCGATTTCTCTTCCATCAAAGAATTTATTTACCAGACTAAATCAGATACAGTGTGCCTGCAAAAATGAGATCATCGTGGCTGAAAAATGCCAATTTATCTTTCTTCAGGATCACTTCTTGCATGCGCGCGGTGTAATGTATTCTTTTTAAGTGAGAAGGCGCCACTCATGAATGACAATATGTGAACCACTGTTGCCAGTATTTTACCATTCTCTTCACAAGAGATTATAGATGAGTGCCTAATGACCATGTCCCAAGATTATCGGGGGTCTTTTCACAAGTCATTTGGAAGGCACGTCATTAAGGCAGGGAAATGAACTCCACGCTACTGTCATGTGGCGCGCAATAAATGTTCTGTGAAATATCTGCAATATTATGAAAGGACACAAAATACCATATTTGGTTCAGAGATATATCACCCACACTTGCACACCCATAACTTCAAATATATATTTTTTACCAATATTTATAAATGACACTTGGGTGGTTGGTCCAGAATACTCTGGTCAAAGACAATATCTGCACCAAAACAAATGAGTAGATTGAATGCCTGATTTTTATATTTGGTAGAAAGATATCAGCCATTCCAACTGAAGATTGTCTTTACGCGATGAACACAGGGAAATAGACTGTGAGGTACGAGCCTCCCTACATGAAGTGCTTTAACAGTGACCCCGCACAAACTGCCAACTGCCAACCGTCTGGTTCTGTCAGCTTGGCATATTTGGCCGTTTAGTGGGTGCTTGTGTAGATCAAACGGGTTAAGATTGCCCCTCTTAAACAGCAGGGAAAAGGACATCAAAAAGGTGTAAATTTCATTTCCCCAGTTTTGATTAAGTCAAGCATGAAAAGAAATGTAATACTCTCAAGTGGCCGGGGTTTACACTATTGATGTTGTTATTTCAGCATCAGGAGGCCCAATCGGACGGCAGGGAGCTGAACAAACTCGCCCAGAGTTTTAGGGGAGGCCAGATGGAGGGGCTTTGCCGTGTATGAAAAGGCAGCTTAGCGCTCGCCTCTTCAATCCCACTCAATACCGACTGTGTGAAATCCTGGCCTCGGCTACACCCTCCCTTTCAAAGCTGGTGGCTACCACCATATGGGCTTGTTTAAAAACTCCCATAGGCCGAACACAAAGGCCTGAATAACACAGTTTTCATATCAAGAATTATTTAAATGAGACCACCCCCCACCTCCACCTACCTCCTCCCCACCGCCCCCCTCCCTCCCACATATTGTCAGGGGCTTTGGTACCCATAATGGTTTTCATTGTTTCCAACTGGTGCGCGGTCTTCAACGAGCAGACCATCAGACGAGATAGCTACACGATCTAAGTTTAATTTCTTGACAAACATCACTGAGAGTGTTTCTGAACAGCCCAGCAAGTACTGAGGAGCAACAGGAAGTTTTTGATAGAAAAAAAAAGAAACCCTCAGTTTTCTTGTATATGCAAAAGATTACACGATTACGTCTTTCATTTTCAGAAATGGCAAATTCAAATATTTCATGGGAATTCAATTCACTTGCTTTGATCGCCAAAATAACTTTACACATTCTTACCTTTTCTTCTTCTTTAGACATAGAGACCCTTTGAAAAAAAAAAAAAAAAAGTCCAACCCGGGCCCTTAAACGTAGGCCCTACTATGGCTAGCAGAATAGAGTGGCTTTTGTAAAGACTTAATAGAATCTTTAACGGTTCCAACAATCCACTCCCATTGAGTTGCATTAAGTAGATATTATAGTAGGACAATAACCTAAATAGCTCAACATCAACCTCATTAGGCATGCAGGCAGGCCCTGGACCATTTTATAGTGGAGCCTATTGTGGAACCTCACCCTAGGTGAGCATTAAATTGCAAATGATACCCTGAAAGGAAGAGAGAAGGGAGAGAGAATGGAGCAGCCAGAGAGAGAATTGTCCGAGGACACAAGCGGCTGAATAGCGGTAAAGGAACTGCTCTGACCGTAAAAAATCCAATACATCACGGCTTCTGGAGACCAAATTCCACACTTCTCCCCGCGTTTTATTTGCAAGCAATGCCCAGCGCAACCATGTAGAGAGCACTCTAGGCCTAACCACGGGCTGGAGCCGGGCCGCTCAATCACGCCACGGCAGCTCCTCCCTCGCCGCATTCCAGGGGCAAATGAATAGAAAAAAAGGAAATAAGGTGGAGAGGAGAAAAAAAAAGAAATAATGCACTCTAGAGTCTGTATCTGTAATCTGGAACTTTCCAGAAGGGTCTATTTCTCAACAGATGAATAGAAGTGTCCTCAACTAGCAATTTCTGCTTAATGGGTTCTTGCATCAATATGTTAATAAAAGGGGTCTCGGAAGAATTGTTTGTAACTGCAAAGCGTTTCCGAGAGTGATGCTAAAATGCCTGGAGTCTGGAGATGTATGCCCAGACAGAGGTCTTCTCTGTCACCTCAACCGATAAGTTACAGTGCTTTTGCATAATCCTTGTCATAAACAGCGTAAGTGAAGGGACCCATAGGACAGCGCTGGCGAAGCGCTTGACTTGAGAGTGAAGTAAATTAAAACATGGATTAGGGCAGCCATGATTCGGGATGACAAGCAGGGGCACTTGTAGCCACATCAAGTGCACTTGCTGTCCATGAGTTCCACACAGCAGCAAAGTGCAGACCACCTAATACGAGAAACCCAGCCCATATATTTTTTTTGGTTCTTGCACCTCCTAACAAAGCATACACAAAATAACACATTCAGACTCTGTTTCTCACAAAACAAACACACTTATACACACCCACACAAACTCACATACGCATGCGTGCACGCGAATGCATACACATTAGTATAGCTATAGTTGTGAGGACATTGCATTGACTTATATTTATTCTCTACAGCTTTTCCCAAACTCTTACCAGAACAGAATAATCCTAAACCTGAATCTAACCTTAACCCAACCCTAACTGTAACCACAAGTCTAACTTTAACCAATTAGCTATAATTCTCTGTAATCTCTGAGGACTACAAAAAATGTCGAATGTCCTCGCAACATTTGCGGTTTCTCAGGAATTAGCTCTCACAAGCATAGCTATGCTAGCACACACACAAACACACACATGCACAAACAGAAAGGAACACACACAAGCACTCACACAACTGTCTCAGCAATTTACTCAAAAATGACTGTCTTCATTCACTTAACGCTCAGCATTTAATCCATCTCTGCTCCCATTGTCTACATGCGTATGATCCTATGCTGTGTAATTTCCTCTGTAAATAAACAATAACCAAAACAAAAATCATAACCAAAGTGCAAAAAGCACCATGCAAGAGACAGCAACGACATTTAATCCCTTTATTCCATGCAGAAATAATCTATTACTCTAATCTCACGCGTGGCTCACCATGGCATATTCCTGCCTTTGAGCTGTACAGAGGTGTGTATAGGTTTGTGCATGTGTGTGCGTGCGTGTGTGTGTGTGTGTGTGTGTTTTGAAGTAATAATCACCTTCCAATTACAATCTAATTACACAGAATACTGGTTTGGGTTTACATGTCACATCTGCAGAAGACTGTGACACTCCCGGGCAACAGTAATTAGCATGGATCTTGTGTCGCGTTCCAGTGAGTGTTAATATTTGAAAGCGCACTTCAGTCGCCACCCTCCTGTGGATAAATAACCCTGGGCGGGGAGATGAAAATATCAAAACAACGGTGACTGGGCTTAAAAGGAAATGCGCAAAGATACACACTGAGCAGGAGCCAAGGGAATGCTGGGAAATGCGGTGCCTCTCAGAACATTTATAGAGCGTAATTCCACACCGCTTGTTTGGAGATCCGCAGTGGTTCCTGTTTGTTTTCTCTGAGCTTGCTGTCAACTATGACCAGCTACACAGACAGAAGTCAGAAACGATAAGAGCCTCACACTATGCTGAATTACAGTGCGCTCAAGTAGCATCCACACGCCATGTTTAACTTGTAGCAAATGGTATTTACAGTTAGTGACGAACATGCCTGTGAAGACACATCTGCATAAATGACACTGTCATTTGAAAATAATTCAATTTCTTTATGAAAAGGTACCGGCCAAAAAATCTAATCAATCATTACCACCATTGTGAAAAACTCTATATATGTTATATGTGTTTTATATATGCTAAACATACATATGCTATATATGTTTAGTTTTTTTTTTTCAGCAATTAGGCACAAGCATTTTTTTGGACATTCACTTGAGTCTGTTTACAATTGCTCCAGAAACAATTAAGACAAGAAGTTATTTAAACACAGACTTGAGTCAATAACAAGCTTATCTTAAAGTATGCTGCCGATTCAAGAGAGTTTGAATTTGAGTTCAACCATTATGACATGCAATACATGTGCAGAATGTACAGTTTGAGAAATAAAAAACAAATATACTTATGATCAAAAAAGTACATGAATAAAAACCAATTCTATCATCAATACAATAAAATTTACAGAATTATTGAGTACTATAAAGCCTGACGCCACAGGAGATGGCAAGAGTTTTTCGGTCTCAGTCAAGGGACTGTCAAGCATTAGAGAACAATGAACTACTGCTCTGAGACATCATAAAAAACTGAAAAAAAAAAAAAAACCACTGGTTGGATGGTCCAGCAGGCTCTCTACTGGTGGCACCTCCGAGCTGCACGATAGGCTGATCCCTATCATGTGCTCCGGGGCACTCGGACAGAGCACTCTGAGGGCGGGCCCATTGTGCGGCATTATCTGGGGAGCCCTAATTAAAGCCACACTCGTTTCCTACCGAACGGCCATCTCTCATCACCCGGGCCGGCCTGCCTCAACTCTCCAGAGGACGTCAGGAGATGCTCAGGGCAGCAATGCGGCCCTCTGATAAGACACAATGTCTGGAGAAGAAACAGGACTCACCCCCTTGGTTCGACGGCAGTGTTTGGACGAGGCGCGAGTCAGCCCATCGACGGACAGGATGGAAAAGTTCAGAGGGGAAAGAGATGGGCAGGAATGAAGGGAGAGAAATGGAGAGTGGAGATAAACATAGGCAACCAAGACTCAGCCAGCCGCCATTATTAAGAACACAAACGCTCATTTACTAAGATTCTGTTCACTCAAACCGCTGAAGAGTAATGATGTCAGCAGTGCCTGCATGCATTGAGAACTGTCTCTCTGATTAGGTTTAACTCATGATTCAATTTGCTGGAAGCGAGTGGGTCCACAGTGGCTTTGGAAGCCATTAGGTATTAGACTTTTAAAAAGCTTAAATCTTTTTTCAGTCTCAAGCTCTTTCAAAAATCACCTTCAATACTTCGAACTTTAAAAAGCGGAAATGAGTTCCAAATAAATCTCATTCAGATTAAGATTTTAAGGGCAAATGGCAAGAGTATAATATAACAGGTACTTCAAAACGGATGCTGCAGATGTAGGTGACAGTTATGACACTAAGACCAGACCTTCTGAGCAGAAATATTGAAAACAAATCTCTCCTGCTCACTAACATGATCCCAATGGGCAACCATGGACATATCTTAGATATATCCTTAGGTAGATATATCTTCAATGACTGGATAAACTACTCAGAAGTATTTTGATGCACCAATATGACTATATCAATTGAAATATCACATTGCATTGTGGGTTGAAGGTTGAAAAACTCTCAAGAGCTCAGGCCCAAAGATTGCCTCATATGCTGTTCAGAACCCATTAAAAACTGAACACGAAAGAAATGAAGATTCTATGTCAATATGTTCAATTTCAAAGCACTCAGTCTCAAAGAAGCCTTTGGCATCACTTTCCTCTAATGTCTATGATTACTTTCTTGTCCATAATTTTTCACATATTTAAATTATAATCAGCTTGTAACAACTAACATAAGGCCACAAAATGTAGTTGTACACATTATGACACTAACGACACGCTAAATACGCACATCGTCAAAACACAGTTTCTCTGCGTTGCAAATATGTATGCTTGCTTGTGATAACAGTCATGATGAATTGTGCCATTAAGGAGTTAGAAACGCTATATGAAATGCATTGAAGCCGCTTTCACAAAGGGGCACTTCACCCCTACACGTTAGAGTAGGTCAATTTCTTCTACGTTACAGAAATGTACCACGCTAATGAGAAAACAGGACAACACATCTTTCGTTCGGCGCAGTGCGAAAGTTGACGCTGACAAGATGTGAGGAGTACGCCTACTGGAAGACTGTGGGGGGATGAAAGACGAGCTTAAGTTAGTTGCATAGATTTACATCCACAGAAGGGATTAGAACCACCTACTTCCAGCTTAGGATGGAGTTTTTGAAGTTTGGGATGAGCACGGAGTGATCCCTTTGCCGGAGTCCCGTTTGATTCTGGCGGGAGTCTCTCTATAATCCCCTTTCCCGTTCTCACCTTCCGCCTGATCCACTGCGGCCTCTTATCCAATCGGCCGGGATCATTATCCACCCTGGCCGAGGGGGGTTTCCTTCATTAATTTCCCTAAGAAGATTAGAGAGTGCTTGTTTGTTGTTGTTTAAGGATCTGATTTCCCTAAGCCTTTTGTTTTTTCAACTGGTTTACACTTTAAAGACCTCGATTGAATTTCAGTGGTGAGGGATCGACTTGACCCACCAGTAGGCCTTAGAAAAAGAAACGCAAAGGTAATGCGGAGAATTTTTTTCAAAAATTTCACTATGTTTGGAGGACACTGCCTTAACGCTGGCGGCATACTGTCAGTAGCCGCAAAACTAAAATCAGCAAAGCAATGGGCAGACATTAGTATAGCTCGTATAGGATAGCCACAAATACGCCTATTGCGGAATAAAGGCAAAACAGTGCATTTCTGTAAGAGCCACCATGTCCATATTTGTGGTCTGGCTGTAAATCAAGAGAAATGAGCTATTGAAGCAATTTAGTCAGCTGGCAGAGTTTATCTTGGCTGCTTCTTGCAACAATAGCTGTTTTTCAATCTGAATTTGGATGGGAATCTGTTTTCGATGATTATTGTAATGTTTTGGCTGCTCTGTCCTAGCAGTGCGACACATCACTAATAAGGACCCCTTCCTTGTCTGGAATCCAGTCCCTCTTGGCAAGTGGCAAACAATTTATCTTAATGCACTCCCTCACACTTCATTATCGACTATTAACTGCAGTCAGTTGAATATTGCGTGAATCAATGCACCATTTCAATAAATGCAAATCAGTATCAAATCGAACAAGAGGGATTAAAATGTATAAAGCACGATTCCTGACTGAAGCACAAGCATGCAGTACATTTTAACATTCAGTGGAGAGAAAATTACAGGAGAAATTAACTGTGCAAAAAAAAAAATACTACAAAGCTAAAAGCACTATAGGCAAACAGGTTGCTGTTAGAAGGCACAGGGGGAGCAGTACAGTGTAAAGCTTTGGTCAAACAGCTTCTAACCAAAAGACTGTTGGTTTAAACATCACATAAGAGACTGAAATATTTGGGCAAAAGACCTCCCAGAATTGCTGCAGTAAACAACCACAAATCATTTAAAGTTTTCAACTAACAATATCCCAGGGTTAGGCCCCAGTCAAAATGAACAATTAACTAAATCTGGCAACTCCTGAAGTTAACACTAGTCCACATCCTGGGCAACATGCATCACAACAACGTACAGACTTCTGGGGATGTGCACTTTCCAACTCCCAACTCCGCACAGACTAGCCATAAATATTCCTTAACATGTTAAATTTGCTTGTAAACAGCTTAAATTCTGAAAAATTGAAAAATCTGCTTTGATGGTCCCTGCCTATGTCAATGCTCAATGCCAAAGCAAAATTTCAGATGGATTGGCCAACAGGTTGAGGTGAAAAGTAGAGTCAGACAGAACCACAGACAAAGTTTTCCTCATTATACAACAGGATGACAAATTTCCTGATAATTAAAAACGCACTTTTTACGCATGAAATTACTCAATGATGTAGTTACTGCAGAAGCATAAACTACTCCATCTATGGCAGCAAAGACGGACTGGTGTGGGCTTTGTCAAGGGCAGAGCAGGACCCATAGGTATGAGGCAGAAGGGTACGAGGGGCTGATAGTAGTTGTCTCACACGCAGTACTTACGGTGACAAAGTCCTGAAGAAAGCAGTGCGCCAGGGGAAACACAGCAGATAAGATGAAAGAGCAGAGGAAAGCTGTGGCTGACATTGACAGAACAGTGAGGAACTGCGGATCATGGCCGATACAGCGACACTGAACCACACAGCCACAATCCTGCCACTGGATGACACTGCTGCCACACAGTCCAAATTTTAAAACACACACACACACACACACACACATATGCACGTGCGCACGCACACACACACACACACACACACACGCACTCACGCACACACACACACACACACACCCATGCACACATGCATACACACACACACACACCAAATGCACTTCAGACCATATCTCCGTAACTTTCAACTGTTGACATTAACAATGCATAATTGCTAACAGTCCTGATAATCATTCCCATGAGCCAATTTTCAAACCAATAAGTCACAGTTCACTATTTTCTGCATTTGAAATGTGTTAGAATAAACAATGTCGTGCATCCAATTACAAGACAGATTAAATTCTTTCCTGGACAGCTTCTGTGATGTTCCAGTCGTTATATTTGAATAGTATTCCATGTTCTTGGTATTGAATCAGCTGGGACTGAGTCATCATTTGTTCAACAGGTTGATTGACACGCACAAAAAAATAGTTCTCTTCATAAATACAGTGATAAGAGATGATTTCAGAGAGCTAATCAGCAAAGAACAAAAGAATACAAACCGCGATAGAACACTAGCTCATGTTCTTTCATACACAATGGGATTTCAGTGATTAGCGCATGAACTAACACTGTGAAAGCACCTTGTTGGCCTGGATGACCATTGACCTGGAAATTGAGAGGCACAGAGGAGAAAGGCTCTTGGTCACTGAGTTGAACGCCTCATCTGCACAACCACATCCCTAACTAAAGTGATTTTACTGAGGATAGGCTCTCGATCAGACTGCCATTTAGTCACCAGTGTCCTCCTACCGAAGGGTTTGAGACCTTCATTTGAAAAAATTCTCAATCACCTAGACAGGAGACTATCTGGTGTCATTAATTACCCTGTATCAGACTCCTGACACAGACTCTTACACTTCAGACGACGACTTAATACTTTGTGTGAACCTTGATGGTTGGACTACAAACTCAAATATTGAGGGACCTAGCCCTTCTCATACAGAGTTGAGTACCAGCCAGATATCAGATAGCCAGATATTGTGGCTAATCAAGTTAGTGACTGAGCTACTCCAGTTCAGTATCTTTGCTCCAACAATGAATGTGTACAGCAGGAAGGTGACGCTATAAATAAAGAGTGAATGGCCAGTATACACGCAATGAGGTTCTAAACAAGCACACAGTCCGCTCAGCAAACTTCATGATTCCATCCCTATGGACCGCTTTGGCCCTCAGCACAGCCATGCGACATAAACATTGACAACAATGATATAAAAACAGGTTCTCCCCTCCCCCATATATAAACTGCAGTCAAATTTTGGCAGAGAATGCCAATTGAGATCAAAGAGTAAAGTTAGATGTTATCAGGGCAGCAAACCACAGTTGTGTAGCCAATGTAGCTACATCACTTTTCCAACAGCTATTTTCTGACAGTACTCTTCAGCAGCCAGTGAGTTAGCTACAGTATGTTTATTAGTTCAATCAGACACATTTCCACAGTTCAGTTTATAGACATGACTCTAAGCTAGGCACATTGAAACAGCGTCATCTGTGTACTTGAACAGGTTCTGATGCTTTGGCCATTGATTGTTTTTACACATTCAGCGGGTTCAAAAAATGGCGAATGAAAAATATATCGCCTGTCAAGACACAAAAATGTACAAAAAGGAAGCAGCAGAGTTACACCCACTGACACAAAATGGCCGCAGTTTATTTTTATTCCCATGAATAGGCTGCTTCTCCTGCTCAGCTGTCAGTGGATGGCAGGCATATATTATGTCTTACTAAAATACAGTTGATTAATGCTGACTTCCAAAGACAGCACTAGCCTAAAAAAATAATGTAAAGAGAGAAGTTTGTTATCATCCCTGCTTGGAGGTGTGTTAATGTACGTAATATTGCCCCATACATAAGATGTGATCATTAAGAGCCATTTATCGGGAGGATTTACCTACAGCTCATTTAATAAGGGAAGCTTAGCACCCAGCCCCTTCAACAAGCCTGTAATATTTGGAAATGTCATCCTCCAGGAAGGCTGCTGGAATCGCTGCTCTGTGATGTCGGAGCTTAACGCTGATACGCTCTGGTATGAAAGGCCCTCTCCCAGGAGGCCAGGGAGACCACAGACTACGAAGCCCGGAGCCTTCTATCAGTGCCAAACCATTCATACAATTAATCTGACAAAGCAAAATGTAATAGATTGATAAGGGCACAACGGGCTTGAACTCACCTTCCCGGTTACATTTGTCTTTCAATCTGGACAGCCGCGGCAGATGCCATCAATCCCATCAGCGACGCCGTTCTTATCTGGCGCGGGATCAAAATGTAGACCTTTTGAGCATCATCATTATCGGGCCGAGTGGACCACACGTGAAAGGCCTGCGCTAATAGGACTGCATTGGGATGTCGAGTCCCGGGCTGGATAGGCGGACCAAGGCCAAGCTTTGAGGTCAAGGTGGATTTTTTGTGTGAGACTCCAAAATAACACTCAGTGGCAAGGAACTGCATGAACCTTGAGATGGGATTTGTAAGGCTATAGAATATGTTTTCAGGGAACGCATACATTCTTGACAACTGTACGCAAAAACACACATATATGCGCATATAACAAGTGCGTACACGCACACATCGTGAAATGTATAAACATGCTCGTATTTTGTAACAAAACCTAAGCATACATGCTCCTTCCCTTAGATATGTCCTGATATGACCTACATGGAGTCCAACAGGATACAATCCATCAAAAGAAGGTGATAACGGTCAGCCATTTTGAATGATGGAGCTTTTTCATAAGCACAAATATCTCCCAAACAACAGACTATAATCTTGACACCAGAGTAGAATTCCCACAGAAAAGAATAACTGAGGAGAAACAACAGCAGTTCCTGCAGTACTATTGATTTTGAATAACATTAGGTCAGCAGAAAATATCCAATACCTAGAGCCCTAACATTTCTTTGACCTCCTTTGCAATGAGTGTTTTGGAGTACTGGTAACAGCGATGCAGCTAAACACGTGCCCAGTCCCCTTCCCCCTGTTATCCCCTTAACGGAACGGGCTAATTCACATTTGTAAGTACCCAAGTGTATTTCAGTCATACTGTGTTTATGGCCAATTGCATACTGAGGATTATCTGCTGATTCTCTAATGGCCGCAGGGGGGTTCAGGATTTGGCTGACCTCAACCTCCAGAGGAACAATATTCTCTCTCAATTATTGACTACTCACTTGCAAGCCTGGTTATGCAAATTATTTGCACTGTGTGTGTGCGCGTGTGTGTGTACATGTTTGTTTATGTGGATCTGAATGTCTATTAATGCCCTGAATGTGTGTATGTTTACATTTTAATCTACAAAACATGACAGGATTTATTTGTACAAATGTTCATGTGCTGTATGGTCCAGTATCTATAATCTGTTTATGATATGTCAGCTTGTGTGTCTGATTCTTTGTAAAGGGGCTTGTGTTTATGTCTGCAATCAATCCAAATTTACATTCTTGCATGTGTCTGTGTGTGTTTGTAGGCATTTGTCTCAGTATCCATTCATGTTTATACACTTGTGTGGCTACATCTGCCTGTGTATGTAAATGTGGGTCTGTCTATCCCTGTACATGTTTATACCCATGTGTGGCTGGCCCAGTGTGTATGCTTGTGGTTCCACACATTTGGTTTGTATATGTGCACACATTAGGCCGAAGCTTCTTGGTGCTGTGGGTACCGGGGCGTAGATTACCCTACTGAACCCCGCCCGGGCGGCAGAAACGAGGCCCCCCGGAGTCGCAGCGGGGACCGGGGGCCCTCGATGAGCGTGGCCTAATCCAATCAGATCGTGTGTGCGGAGGAGACGGGGGCGGCCAGCAGCGTGGCGAGTCAGCTGCCGGAGTCGGCCTCCGGGCGAGAGCGCGGTCTCTCCGACGGCCTCACCCGACTGATCCTGCAAATTTGGTAAACTTCATGGAAATTTAATAAGTGCCGCCGCTCGACGTACGCCTGCAGAGTCCAGGCCTGATGCTGCGAGGCACATATGTGATGATTTACAACCCCTCCCTCTCTCTATCTCTCTCTCTCTCTCCCTCTCTCTATCCCTCTGTCTTCCTTCCTTATTTAGGGGATGTCCCTGTTACTGCTCAGACAGCTGCAGAGATAGCAGAGAGCAGGGGGGTGGTGGCTGGCAGCTTAAGTCAATACTGAGTGCTCACATCCTGAAGGTAAATAGTATCTGGAGGTAGTCAGCATGTTTCATTCTCCCTCCTTCAAAGGCCGCCACAGCGCTACTATCAGACGACCCCGACAAAGTGCTTTAAGTTAAAAGAGCTTCCCTTCCCGCCTTCAATCGCTGCATTCTCTTCCTCGGTCTTTACAGGCCTGCGCTTGCAGCTGCGCACATTATTTAATTCCACAGCTAATGCTATCGCCCCCCCCCCCCAGAACGCCGAGGCAAAAATATACACCGACGTCTCTCTATTCAGGATTACAATGACCACCGGGCCAAGTGACTGCATATAAAACAAATGTATAAAGGCCGCGGTAATAGCAAGTAAAACTGCAAAATAAGAACCCCACCATTAAAATGACTGAAAGGGCATTGTGGGCCCATCAAGATATATTTAGTAAGTCTAATTCACACCAATCCTCAGGCAGCTCTGGGTAAATTTAGCTGCGTCGCAGGAGAGCGGGTGGATTTTGAGCGAGTGAGTGTGTGTGAGCGTGTGTGTGGGTTGGGAGGGAAACTGTCTGGCTGTGGCAGGGTGGGGGGGACAAAGCTAATTAACAGCACATGGGGTTGTGAGGGAGGCGATGGATGGGGCGTACTGAGGGCTGAAAGTGAAACTTGGGCAGGAGGGTCAATAAATGCTGGAACTGCAGGGTGCTTGGAGAGTGTGGGTGGGGGGGGGTGAGATGGTGGGTGGTGGTGTGGGGAGGGGGGGAGGGAGGGGGGTGTTGCAGGAGAGGTGGTTAACCCTTTGTTATCGAGCTCCGAGACACCCAAAGGGTCAAAGAAGCAAACACAGTCCATGCACATATTAATCCTTAATAAATGGCCTAAATAAATGATCAATCATAAAAAAAAAATAATGGAAACTTTATACGGCTTTTAGCAAATCACTCAGTGTTTCAGACACAGCGTTTAACAGGAGGACATACCTGCTACGGAATGACCGAAGCAGAGAAAATTGATGGGGGAAAAAAAACACTGGGAAGATACTGGAGATATTCTTTATACTCCTGAACATTATTCTCCTGCAGTTCTGCCGAAGACTCTTCAGCAGATATGTATTCCCATCATTTGCCCGAGGGGGTGTTTCTTTATTTTTTTTAAATAAATGAACAATTCCGTGATTCATTATTTTTTTAACGCTCCTTTTCGTCTCCATCACCTCTGGGTGGAGAGGAGCGCGGGCGGAGTGCAGAGTCTGAGGCGGCCGTCGGAGCCGTGGCATTCTGGGAGCGCCGGGACGCTCGCCTTTGTAATTTCATCCTTGAAATTTGCGATTACAAACAAGACAACTTTTTTAATTTGCTCTTTTGTGTGGAGTCTCCCAGCCGACAGGCTCCGGCGTGAGCGAGGCCTTTTAATCAATCACCTAGATAATCAAATGTCACTGGCTATCTGCTCCATGTAATTACTTTTGCAATTAAAAATCAATCTCCAGTCACCCTGTCTAATTAGAGGGATGGGCAGATTTTCACCGAGATTGATTTTATAATAAATATTGACTTGACATGCCATAATACCATCATATTCTTTCATTTTCATTGTGTGTTTAAGAATAATAAAAAGACGAGGATCCACAAACATTTGAATGCTCATGCATAGGGGTGGAGGGGTGGTAGTGGAGTGTGTTAGGGGTGGGGGGATGTTGGGTGGTTAGCAGTAGGTGAAGATTCTCGCGGAAAAAGGCCATGTGTCTTATCTCCCGCTAATGACAGCGCTCAACTGTCCTCTGTATGAGGGACTAATAACCGGAGTGACAGCTCACATTCATTAAAAAAGCATTTGTCGAAAACACAACCTCATAGAAAGAGGCAGAATAAATGATGGCGGATCCTCCGCCGGAATAAAAAACAAATTTATACAATTCCTAATAATGATGCAGGAGGACAGGCGAGAACATTGCCTTTTAACACAATATTGACAGCCTAACGTGTGTTATCTGGAGAATCTAACGCTGTCCTCGCCGCCCGTTACATCCTGGCACTATACATCATGATGGCTGGGGAGCCCGCTGACAGAGAAATAAATAAATTAAAGTAAATAAGAGATGGGATGTTCATGGCTCTCTCGTGCTTTTAAAGGGATTGTTAGCGCAGACAGACAGCTGTGTCCGTTTAGACAACATCATAATGACATGTCTGCCCGCACTCGGGGCCGGGCGAGAAGCCGCAGCGTATATTTCTCCGCTGTCCCGCTAGCCCCATAGCGTATCCCTGTCTGCTTCAGTCTTCAGCTGGACTGCTGCCACTGACAGTGCGGTAATGAACACGTGTAAGATGGCTGGGTAACCCGCTCTGGACCCTAAGGTGAGCAGAACTGCTCCGTGGACTGTTAGGGAGGCCTAAACTGCAAATTCTGTCAGCGAGACCCATAATCACCGGAGGAGTGAAAGTGCTCCATGTTGCATCAGAGAAAACATATTGGGCCTCAAGGTGAACAGAATGGCTCCTCCTTCTCTCCAAATAACCCAACCAAATCCCTCAGAGAAACACTCCTCACACTCTTCTGGTAAACTTAATAAGACAACCAAGTGAGCAGCACCGGACAACATCCTCTTATGGAGATCCAGACTGTATTTAAAGGATGTGCCATAAGTGAAAAGACCCTCCACAAGACAACTGGTGGGGAAGTCATTCCTAAGAGCACTATATATACTACATGTCATATGCAGTGACTAAAGACTAAAGTATGGTGATCAACCAATAACTTTCTAAGAGAAACATTGCTTAAAAATGTTTATTCATTGACTGTTAGACCAGCTCAAACAAAACTATCAGTATCTTCCAACTAAGGGCTCTATTGTTTGATAAAATGTAGTCCTCAAAACTAGACTGAGGCGAACCAATTGATTTAAACTGCAGAAAATGGAAAGCATAACAATAGCAAGACAGGCATGTGGAATAATTACAGAGAATAGGAACCCATATCAGGCTGGAGCGAGGGAAGGGGGGGCACAAACAGAGGCTGCGCGCACTGTTCTCGCTTCCCCTCGCCTGATTGGCAGGGCCCTCCCACTGATCACTTGTAGGATAGTGCTGCACTCGACATTTCCCTGTGCACCACGTAATAAGGGCAGCACTTATCGCTTGTTGCCTGGAGCCAGTTGCAAAGGAAATGAGAAAAGTCCAATGACGCTGAGAAGTGATTAATCACCATAGAGTGGGTGCTGTCAAATCAGAGGGGTCTTTTCAGATGATAATGCTGCCCAGTACAATTTAGGCTGATAGAAATGTGATTTCTTTTCACCTCTGGCAAATAAAAAAAATACAATGAAATAAATAAATAACAATGTCCTTATCGCGTTAAAGTGTCCCGATCAATAGAGCTCCTCCCCATTGTTTCAGAAACCCCCCTCCCTCCTCCACTTCTGCAGGAATCCTGAATTATAACGTTTATTTTCTGTGCGAGCTCAAACCTGCAGTCTGACAGCTTGGACAAAAATAATAAAGAAATTTGATGAGTATCAACAAAACATGCATTTGATAAACATGAACAAAATAGTTACATTTTTCTTTTCATGCATTTACTTTCATTGTGCATTACTGCAATTCTGATTGTGTAGCCTAAGGACTTGCTTGTTTGGATGATAATACACATTCTTTCCACAACAGTAAATTTAGTTTAAATTGAATTCCAGTGTAATCTATAGAGACTTGTTTGTGATTTTGAAATGCCGCATCTGAAACAATATTCTACCATTAAAACCGCTGCAGATGAAATTGAAGTTGGAGGCTTTCTTATGAAACAACAACATGAAAATTTAAAAGTCAGGTGGAACTTAGCTATGGATTACATTCAAGAATCTGCACTGCACAGGGAGAATAACCACCAGGTTCCTCATTTCGCAATAATGATTAATCAATTTCAATGGGAAACATACACAAATGTACCTTGCCACTGATCACTTTTAACAAAAACCCCCCCTTACAAAAAACCACTATTGGAATACCATAAAATTTACCATAAATTTACCATCAAAAACTATAGTATTACTGTTGTAATTGTATGGTTTTTTGGAACGCACTATAGAGATTTTAGTGTTACTATTGAAATATTGTAGAAAAAACTATTGTAATACTATAGCTGGTGAAACGTACTATAGAACACTACAACCACACTTTAGAACACTATAAAATTCTTATAGTATACTATAGTAACTCTTTAGTTCATTTTCGTAAGGGCCGACCCCACTCTCAGAATTTTTTCCACTTTTTTCTTTTTAAATATATATATCTCACATTGGTCTTACATCCCCTATATTATCTGCAACTGTCAATGAACAGATCACTTTCATAAAGTACATTAACAACAGACTATGTAGACACCCCAGAGACATCGTTGAACCCAGGAAATACAGTTGGAAAACATATCAATAGAGATTTCATTGACATGCAGTTGGCAAGGTTTAAGTTAGGCAAAGTATTGGTATGTGACAAATACTTTATCTGTAGAGGGGCTGGTATGTGTGCGCATGGATACACAGCATTTGCAGGTGGGGCAGAATAAGTGTTCCCATAGACATCTTTGTCTCTCATTTAACCAATTGCAGGGTCAGCATATCACTATAAGGGCATGTTCAGTGATCTTTCTCAGTTCCATAGGCAGATTCTCATTGTCTTATTCGCTCCATTAGAAGCAGTTTTTCCTGGTTAAATGCAGACTGGGCCGTGGATACAACAAGAATAATCAGGTTGCAGCACAGTCTATCCACCTTATTCCCGAGGGCACTACTGTAGATATGATGAGGGGTGCAACTTCCGTCGGAAGTAGTTTTTATCATTAGTTTTAGTCAAGAACAGCAGTGTTTCTTTCAGTTAACTTAGCGATTACAGCTCGTTTTTTTAACAAATTAACTTGCTTTTCTTAAAATGTCCCTTCAGAGCTCCGGCACCTATTGTGCTGTTCGAGGCTGAACTAACAACCAGAGGAAGCTAAATTTATGGTTTGATCAACAGTGTTTTGAACACGCACCCAAAACATAGGGGATTGTCCTTGTGTTCAGCAAAACGGTTTCCATCGCCTACCTACAGAAGAGGAAGCCAGAATTTGGCTGAAAACCTGAATTTGAAAAAGACCCCGAAAACATTAGGGTGCTCATTTCATTATGTCGACAAACAACGATTCCTACTTTGTGGCTAGGCTCAGACAGACCGCCCATGGAGGAGACGCCGGGTCCTCAGAAGCATTTTGACAGCAGTGCCAGGAGAGCACAAGGTATGATTTCACGTGTAGGGAGGACAGAAAATTGTTGTATTCGTCCGGTAATGCCAGTCAGTGTAACTAACGTTTCATCCTGTACAGTTTAAGATGAGGCTGTAGAAGTAGCAATAGTCTACAACAATTTGAAAATAGCCTACTCTGTTCCAAACAATAGTCTTGCACTCCAAACCTCATTTCACTAAAATTAAAAGTATGGGAAAAATGGATTCACTGTGTTTTACATGTTATAGTATTGGATTAGCTAGCAACTTAATACCATATAATGTAGTTGGCTGGAGTAGAGCTAATTTGACTCGTGCTCTCGGATGGCTTTATTTACTCTGTATAACAATCCATTGCGTTTCATATGTAGAGCAATATTTACCGCTGAAATATAGTGTGTCCTTCATAAATATTCACAGAAAGTACTTGTATATCTGTTTTAAGGTACATAAGGTCGTATACTACCTCCTTTAACAAAACGCGACTGACCTTGTTGCTGTGGAAGTACTGCATACGCTTCGGAGCTTTGTAGATTGCTCATAGCTTCGCAGTCTGTGGCAACGGAGTCGCTAATGTAGCCAAATGCTCTAGTGTGGCCACTGCTTCAGGTCGTTCTTCCATTCTTCGATAGTAGAAGGCAGCAGTACCGTAACTTTATCCCGTCTGAGGGCTAAAAGGTGATGTTCCCTCATATATTATTTTCCAATCGCTTAAAAAAAGAGGATTCGCGTGAGCCGCTACCATAGTAAACAGCTCAGTGACAGGATGCAGCGGAAGTTACGCCCAATATTCGCACAAGGGATCATGGGACGTGGGAATAAGGTGGATAGCAGTGGCTATCAACATCAGACCTGGGGTCTTCCTGTGTATGCTAGTTTTCAATCCAATTGCAATAGCAATCATAATGTTAAACAGCTGTTATTTAGAATTAGGTCCTTATCATGTTTAAGGGGATTATTTCCACTATTTAGCTACAAAGTCTGAAATATCTATAAATAGATGCCACGTGCGATAAAAACTGTGCTTGATTGCAAACATTGGCAAAAAGGGTACGCATTCTTAACTGACCAAATTAAAGAAAAAGGTGATTCAATAGGGTCCTAATTCAATTGCTGAACATGTTACTTTTTTCCCTTTAACAAAATGCAGGTTTGGCTTGTTATCATTTGTCTCGTCTTTTAATTTGTCAATAAACACCAAGTAGATGTTTTTAGACACCGTATGCCCACATTTTCACCAGTCAGAAACCAACTGATTCTTTAATTTCATGAATTTTCTCCTCTTTTAATGGAAAAAAAACCTGCAATATAATATTATATGAATATGAACTCTTCAATACATGCATCACTATTTCTCAGATAATGTGGCTTTAAACTTTACCGGCCATTGACGAGATTTTCCGTCAATCAATGTTTTCACTAGGCGCTACTACGGACCTTCTGACAAAAATAGGTCAAATGAACTAGAAAACAGAGTGTTCTGATGCACCTAGCAACATGTAAATACAAAAATTCATTTTTTTTCTTGGGCAAGTTCCATGATCACAAGCTTTTACACAAGCGGTGATGAATTTCCTAGATAAAAGCAAACAACTTGAAAACAAAGCAGGAGGTCAAACATATGCTTTTCTAAGCCTTTTTCTCAATTTTTTTTAATGAAAATGACCAACGATCAAGTGTTTGTAGAAAAAGAGTGAATTAAGCTAGAATGAAATGTTTTCTTACATCTTAAACTAGAAGCTCCTTTATTTCTGTTTACATCTTAATAGAACACAATATTCTGGGGGTGTTGAAAGATCAGTGAATATTATCAAAAATGTAGGCAGTGGCTGGCAACTTGAAGGGGACATATTATGAAAAAACTCACTTTTTCAGTTCTTGTGCGCAAACATTTTTTATTTTTTTTTTTTTGTGGCTGCCTTTTCCATCAACCATGCCATTGGGCATGGCAGTCAGATTTGGCTCATGTGAATCGCTCCGCCTCTCATCTGAATATCTCCGCCTAGACCTTATTTTTTATAGCAACATCCCCTTCAACTGGCAAAAAACCTAACATGTGTGCTATTCCCTTTCTGCTTGCTTGCTTTATACTACTGACCAGGGTCTGTACAAAGCTGGACTGGCAACAAAATATATATTAAAGGGGACCTATTATGCTTTTTTTGGAAGTTACACAGAAGCGGTGGCTTCAGTTTATTTTAAAGAAGAATCTGGAGCTAGCTAGGCAAGCGTTTCCAATTTCTGTAAATATTTTAACTGAATTCCAAGTGTAACCTTTGTTGAATGTGTATGGCTTGGTATCAGTGTGACTAGCTAGCTAGCTGAATGCTACTCTCAAAACCAATTTACTTAGCTAGCAAGCATGCATGCATGCATTACCTTTCTATAATCATTGTGTGGTTTATTGGCTAACCAGCAAGCAACTAAATTGATTGGGAATTTACACACCGTAGCTGGTTCACCTAAAGGCAATGTAGTCATGAGACATGACATTAGGAACAGATAAAATGAGTGACCGTTTCTAATCAAATTCAGTCCCTTTTTAATGGAGCAGCCAACGCAGTAGGGATTATGGCATGGTTGCTCTCCGTTGAAATGGCGGTTCTGTTCACTGGCCAGGTAGAACAAAGCTCATTCCATACAGAAGACGTCCTCTAACAGCAGCATGTTATTGTTTTTCACAGGGTTAGGAATGACAGCAATCAACTTGCCTGGAAATCATGATTTTTTCTTTTTTTTTGTCATGCTAAAAAGCTCAGCTTCTCTTGTGGGCATCCAAGAATATTATAACTTGAAAAAAAAAAAAAATATATATATATATATAGCATGATAGATGCCCTTTAAAAAAAACTTGGGTGGGGTAAGTGTTAAAATGGTAAATAATTCTAATAAACAAGAATAGTGCAATGCAGAAAATTTAGCTCCTTGTTAAAATTCTGAGCTTGTGATTGTGGATGAACTGAGGGTCACCAAGACCAATGCTGAGAACCACTGGTGTGTAGCAGAAGTAGCAGTTATTATGACCAGTGAAAATGGGTATGAGAGAAAAACCATTTTCGAGTGACCGTGTATCTCTTTTGGCTACGAAAAAACTTTGCTGGAGGCAGTTGCGAATTCTGTCCCCCATTTACCCTGAAATTCAGATTTTTTTTTTTTTTACACCACTAACATAGTCATGGTATCTCAGCATACATTCACACACGCTCACAAGTCACTTTCACACTTGTTCATCAGATGCGACCTCACTGTAAATACTGAGGAGCGTAACGTGATTTAGCCTCTCCTCTCCTGTAACCCTGGAGCAGTGCTAAGGACAGGACTCCTGATGTGCCCTGTGTGCTCTCTCTGTGCTTCTGAATGAGCAGAGAGAGACACACATACTGCAGGCCCCAGGCCAGGCTGCCACAGTATACTGTGAGCCCCATGTACCTCTCCCAGCAGGGGAAGACAGGTGCACGACACATGTACACTTGTACACAGAACTCAGGGAGACACAGATACAGTCCTCTCCTCTCCAATACAAATAAAAAGGGATTTGTTTTTCACTGGAAGTGTAATGTAGTCAGCAAAAAGTTCTTTTTCTAACATGCACCTGCTTCAAACCAGCTTACCAGCTTTAACATAACTAGTCAATAATGTTATCAAATGTCTTCTACTTGTATTGTCATCTCTTTTGCATTATGATATCATTTGCAGCCTTAGGTTGGGCTACACAAGCAGCACTAAAGAGATTCTGCTAAAGATGATTTCATGTGTCAGAGAAGTATCGTACAAAAGTATCATAAATGAATATTCAACATACTTACCATTTTGAGGGATTTTCCCTAAAATGTAAATGCCTCTAAACTCTGAATAACCAAGCAGATATTGCATCTATGGCAGAATTAACATAACCACTAAAATCTGTGCGTGAGTTTGCAATACTCACAAAGTACCTCAAATTCGAGCCCAGATGCAAACACTCACTCACATACATACACATGCACACACTCACACACACATGCAACGTACCGCACAGAATTATAGAAAAATACAATGGCTGACATTTTTTTTTTTTCCTGAAAATGGCGTGCCTGGGTCATTTACTAAACAATTAGGCGATTCAAATGACAGATTAAAGCCAGATTGGAAGTGACTGCAGAAGAAGGATAATGTTTCTCTAATCAGTTTGGTCTAGGAATGCAGATTGTGAAATTTTCCAGCTACTTCCTTATAAAAACGCATTTCAGTTCTGATTAGGGCTGATTACCTTTTTGGAGGCGAGGCCAGAGTCTTGAATGAGGAGCTGGCGTAGGGCGGCAACGTCCCCCATCGCTGCCGAGCGGAGCCAATCTCGCTCCAGAGGATCCAGCTGCAGCCGCTGGAACAGGGACTGGGAACAGGATTGCACAGGGAGTCAGGGATCAGATGGGGAGTTCAGAAGCTGATTACATAAGAATATGTAGCCCGGTCTACGAGTGTCTGGACAGTAACACAATTCAAAAGGACTGTAATTCTGACACAGGTCACTTGGAATAGATGGAAATACTGCCCAAATTAAAGTGCACACACTCCGCTAAGACTGCGTCAATGCCTAAATATGTATGCAAACTTCACTGCTTGTAATAGTCGACCATTCTGTTGACATAGCCCGTTCACTTTTCAATCCTTAAATGATTTGACTCAAAGTAAATGATGGTTCAGGTGGATCTCACAGGAAGCGGATGATGTGAAGTGAGAGGACAGTCTGAAAGGAGCGAGATGATTGGATAGCAGGAAGAGGATACTGCAACAGGCGAAGAAGAGGAGTGAATGGGATTGGAGCAGACAGAGCGAGAGGATAAGATGGAGGGGAGGAGAGACAGAAAACACAACAGACGAGACAAGGGAATTATTATCTTTAAATATGAGACAAGATGGGGCCTATCCATTACCAAGCCGTGATGAATGAAGGGGACGCTGCATTTACATCTGGTACAAAATTCCCAATAAAACTGTTCCTTTGTTAAAACCATGTAATGGATTTGGAAAAACAGCACTACAAAAGGTTAAATGCAGAACAGATGTAAGGTATGAAATACCACATGATCAAAGCTCAGGTTTCTGAGACAGATAGGCCAGCAAATGATGATGAATGGGTCTCCGCAGAATTGTAAGCAGCGCACCAATGTAACGATGTGCGAGTGAGGGACCATAAAGGGAGGGAACGCAAATGTCCAAATTCATCGACGTAATCCTTCGCAGAAGTCGAGGCGATCAGGGGCCGAGGCCAGACTAAAATTTTGGAGAATTTCGTCTCACAAACAGCTCAAGAGATCGCCTCTGTGATCTTTTGGTGTGTCGTTCCTTTTTTAATCCCGAAAGTCCGATTTTGTCCAAGAGTTCGCCAGCTCAATGGGATGACATCATCAGGCAGCAAATTTTTGCCTTGATCTTTGAAAGGAACAGTTACTCCGCACTTGGGCCTTCGCAGAAAATGAACAAAAAAAGCATTGTGGCAATCTAGCTGAAAATAGGACAAAAAAAATTAAAAAGAAGACCAGAAAACCCTCAAAAATCTTTCCAAGAAAAGGCTTTTAAAGAAAAGTCTTTATATGCTTTGTGCAAATCCAATAAACCAATACTGCAAAGACCTCAGGCCAACATGAATTATGCTCAGCCTAAACTAATCTGGTCAATTTGGGACGTTTAAGCACAGCTGAATTTCATTGTAGCGGATTTGAATTCACGCTGATTGTACTGGCAAAAATAATTTTACCACAATTTTGTGTGTCATAAGCATTATCATCATATATCATAATACTTATTGCCAAGTACACTAGTATTTCTATAATTATGTACTACATACTTACCCCAGAAGAATATAAGCCGTACATTGATGCAATTCTGTCAATAATAGCTGTATGGTACATCACATTAAGTTGAGTTGTTCATATAAAAAAAAAAAACTGCCAAGTTTAGCAATGAATCTTTGTCCTTTGGCCATTTTTCAACACCAGGCTTTGAAGGAAAGCAGACAGAAGTACACATGTTAGCTCACTAACTAACTGAACTGTGACCAGAAACACTTCAGACGTAGAGGCACAAGGGGGCCATTGTTGAGACTGACGTTGTCGGTTGGGGGTGGGGGTGGGGGTGCAGTGATAATTTGATCTGAGCCCCGTTAATAAATCACTGCGCCATTACTCTGGGTTTAGTATCTGTTTATGCTCCTACAAATTGAAACCCCACTAGCGGGGTGCAGCGGTATGGGGCTTGGCGCGGTAACGCACCGGCCCTCCACAATTAGTTCAAGGTGGAGGAGGCTTGGCCATCCTCCCCAGATCCACTGCTCCTTTCCCATGTTTTGTCTCTCCCTGCTGAGGCAAAGAGGCACCGACATATGTAAGCAATAAACCCAAAGGCCAACGTCTACTGCAGGCCCAGTGAAAGGAATGCAGAACAAAACTATAAAATAATAATGGCCGTCGAAACAGGGGCGGGAGGGGGAGGCTACATCTGCGAGAGAGGAGTGGGCAGCGGGCGAGAGAATCCCGAAGCCATGCCCTTCCCTGACCCCCAGACGCGCTGTTAAAGGCGAGGCATACCGAGCCACGGAAACCGGCCAGAGATCAAAAGATTGACGGATGAAGGGCAAAGTTCTGTTTGACCCGTGCGCTAAGCTTTAAGCCAAGCCTCTTAAAGCGAGACGAGAGAACACATCACTGCCGAGAACCGCCCACTTTCCTCCTCGAGAGGCAGTCAAAGGGAATAAATACAGTTTGAAATATGGGTCGATAATAAATGCAGATTTCAGAAAAGAGAAGTTTCTAGCTCAGATATACCATCTGATCTGGCCTACATCTATTTCAAGCTAATGTATAATGCTTTTTTTTGACAATCATGAAAACAACTACATTTGGTACGAAAAGCTGACAACAGGACACAATATAACTATATGCTTCACATATTTATTTTAAAAGCCGCAAACCAGTCCCAAACCTATCGCTGCTGTGACATAATTCTGTCAAATAGAGCAAATATGAATAGTAATATTAGTACCAGCAAGAAACACGAGTTTTGATCAAAAGGCCACTTCAGTTAAGTACACACTGTTGAAAGAAAATATGTGCAATCAAAGGCACGCAAATATGTTACAGATAAAGCTACGGGGTCTCATTGGCATGGTTTCTGAGAGCTAGAACAATGATGGAGCTTTCACAAAAGCAGCTTAAAAAAAGGTGACAGGAACGGAAAACTATGTATGAAATATCCGACTGATCTCTCCTCTGAGGAAACAGTCATATCCCACAATGCAACAGGACAGGAAATGCCCACTGAGAGGGCAGGGCTCTCTCCAGGACCCCATTTGGAGAGCCGTGAAATTAATAGTGACATCATGTTGCTTGGTCAACAAACACAAGGTGATTGATGAAGACAAACGACCCGGCCAGTCACGGGTTTTCCCTGAGCGAGTCCGTCTCCTGTCCACCTCACCTCCAGCACATGAAACACACTCTAACAGGATCTAATGTCACTGCAGTTAGTCTGATCCTGACTGGGGTTCATATCAACATTCTCTCATTCATATTTTTCTTCGCGGCCCACTATGCAATGTTAAGCAATGGTTAAAAAAGGATATCAGAGTCCAAACACTACCATGTGAAGAGAGATCCCAAATTCTGCTCACCCAAATGTGGGGGGGACGTGCTATTTTTCTTGCTCCTGACATTTTTTCACAAACATCTTTAAATATTTATTGCTGTATTCTTCAAAAGTGAGCTTCGTAAATTTTGAAGCACCTCGTATTACAGCTGATCCCTGAGGAAATGCTATATCTTCCACTTCAAATCATCGGTAATGGAGTAACACTGTCTTGCACCAATATGCAAGGTCACCTCTTCATCAAAAATGTCTTTTTAAACAAGGATACTGAATGTCATATCCAGCATTTAGAAAGAAAAGGAAAAAGATAAAATGGGGGAGTCACTTAGTATAGTTGAAATACGAAAGTAGGGCCGGAGGCTACATTTATTCTGCTGGTGTTTTGTTGAAAGACAAGGCCAACAGTAATGAAAATTAAACACACAAACATAGGAAGCCGGCCTCCAGCCAAGCAGCCGCCTAACGCAATTTGTCATATCGCTCCTTTCCTGCTAAGTTTTACTTCAGCGTCTAGCAGGCAAAGGGCTGACTTTTAACATCTTAGGACAATGTCACATATTGTTTCAGTTAGCTTGCGAGGAATTACAGTGGGGTCCCCGATGGTGTGGCGCGTCAGGCAGAATCTCAGAGCGGTTCAGACAATCCATTTATCTTTGAAAAGGGGAATAGCCTTTATCGGGGGGGGGGATAAGTCAAGGAATTAGTTCAAACAATAAACAAGGGGGGGAATAACAACTAATAAAGTCGATAACGATCGCTACGTTCGCAACCGGGCGACAGGCGAAGGAGCGCTGTCCTCTAATGCAACATAGAGGCCCGGCGAATCTGAGTTAAGCTGGCAAATGAAGGCCATTGCTTAACAAGAAGGAAAATTGTCCCCCTGTGATCCCATTTACGCTCCATCCTGGCTTTAAAAGGCTGAGCAAAGAGAAAAAAAAAACAAATGAGCACAAGGACAAATCTATTCTGCTGTGTTATTACCGCTGAGCTGTCAGCTGTTAGATCTTCTGTTATAGCAGACTTGTTACACACACTGATCCGCCCCAGCTCAGCCTCCCCAGATCACACTGCTATTGCAGCCCAGTCCAATTCCAGCGCTTCCTTGTCTAACAAATGCACCAAAAGAGATACTACAATTCCCAAGGACCACTGGGAGGGGACTTCAGAAGTGCAAAAACCGCATGCAGTGTCCTTGACATACTAGAAACAAGCTACTGTGTCTTAAAATCTTTCATTCATTTTTCATGCGAGGTGCAACCATTGCCATTAATGTCCCAATGCATAAAATATGCACCGAACAGAGAGATCCAGAGAGAATACGTCAGATTACATCAAAAATCAAAATTTCCCATCCACTCTTTTATATTAACAAATGCTTGCGGCAAAATTGTGTAGCCCGACATATCCTATTTAAAAATATAATAATATCAGGTAACAGAAAGAAGCTGCTGCTGGAAAGTCCTCAATTGTTATGGAGAAATGGTCCTTACGCCGGTTGAGACCACGTCCTTCGGTTGCCTTCAACATCTCCTATTGTAAACAAGAGGTGAGGGGAGTGATCACCTTGCTCGGCTATAACCGGGCTGGGACTGACCTGAGATCAGTGTGCTGCCACGAAACCTGGCAGCGAAGGGACGTGCTAATGGAAGCAGCGAGTGACCAGATTTGGCACTCAAGGATTCGGGGCCCGCACCACATGCGGGGCCGCAAAGTCACACTTTTCGGTCGGACCCTGGGAGGAGATCCAAAGCAGCGTCGCCGTACCCACTTCTCGGCATGAAGTGCCCAAACGTGGGAGAACGCAATGTACCGACGCGCTGCTCGCGCTAAACTGCACCGCCATCTGCTCTGCGCTTTGGAAACTAACAGAGAACCCAAAAGACAACAGCAGGTGAGAACCTGGATACATCTAAGGAGCTAGGGGACAGTAACAAGAAACCTCTGTAGGTGTGAATGCAGATTTAAAACAAAACACCAAAGCTTCACGAGAATTCTCGACTGGTCTCTCCTTCCAGGCTAATCTGGCTTTTCAAAGACTGCGACAGATTTGTTTTGTGTATTCATAGACCTTTCATCGCACACAACAGATTCAATGTGAGTTATCTGGAAAAATCGCACTCATCTAAACAGTTCTGATCACCGTTGTTCTCAGTGTAAACTAATGTCACATGTTCAAATTGCAAAGTAATTAGAATAAAACAAAAGAGAAAAACGATGCCTGTTTTATCTCTTCCAGCTGACAACACCATTGCGTTGAATGTGTAGGAAAACAACGGCTCCGCATTGTCAAACTTAATAACATTAATGAGATATTCTGGACAAGGAGGGTCAATAATACAGTGTATAATCACAGAAATTCTCTGACAAACAAGCGCATGTTCTGTTCTCCATATGTTTATGGGGGACAGTAATTCTGCACATCAAGTACAAGTTCCACATTACTCCAGCCGGGCGCATTAACTTCTCAACCCTGCCACTGCTGAGAGGAAGACACATTGATTTTTGCCTTTCGGGGGAGTGGGTCAATCACAAGTGGAGCTGTTCTCGGTATTTGGCACTGACATGAAAGCGGCCTCGCCTCCAGTGAAGTGGATACGCGCACTGTAGGAAACGGCTGTCGTGAACAAGCGGGGAGCTCAGACAGGGAAACAATTTTCTGTCCGCAGAAATAACAACGCGGTTTGAAAAGCACTGCTGCCGGAGAGGCGCTGAAGGAGAGGGAGAGCCGGCTTTGTTGTGTGATGATGCTCTTCCGAATCGCGGCGCAGGCGGATCATTCCGCGAGATCGCCCCGCTCCCGGAGTTCACCCTGTCTGCTTCCTGATTACTCACAGGAGAAAAAGCGAGCGCCCGCGTGCTTGGAAAATACGTAGTACTGAAGAAAGAATCGCATGGCGAACTAAAAACCCTTCTAAAAAGGTTTCTACAGAGGAGGTAAAATAAAAAATAACTGCTCTGCTGCCCTGTTCAGTGTTACAAGGTTTCAGCAACCAACAGTATGATGTCAGAATGTTTCAGCTGTGTCCAGCTAACCTTCTGCAGAGTAAATGAAATAGTGTAATATCAATGTGAACTTCTGAGACATATTCAAGAATGGCCCCAGGTGGCCATCAAAGCACAAACTGCCCTATCTTGTGATATAATGTGTGAACTTAACAGTAATAAAGAGAGAGGAAAAGGCGCAGAGTAATTACGAGAGTCCATTTCAGTCTGTTAGACACTGTGCTGAAATGGCCCACAGAACTGGGCGTCCATCTGGGCACAGAGCAAGAGTTTCACAGGGTAAGAGCTCAGAGATCAGGCGCGGTCCGTCCGGAACGAGGAGCAGATCGTGAACGTCGCGAAGGCTACACACACACGCCAGAGGGAGGATAAAAGGGTGTATTAATAGCTTCTAGATTTACAAGCACAAGTGGATGTTTATGTTGGAATTTGCTCCCTATGTGTGAACATCAGCAATTGTAAACAGAGCCATTCAGTCCCATTTCCTTTACATCAGCGATATTGTTTTAACTTTTTCTCTCTCTTTTTTTCCCTCCCTCTGCAAGGCAGCTGAAGTCAGAAGCGGTCCTGCATTATCTTTTAAGTAGTTCCACAGTTACTGCTCCCCTGGGCAGCAATCATGGGCTCGCCAAGCACTTCCTTCTCAGCCTCTTTACATTACAATGACTTTTCTATAAACACAAGTCCGCCAGCTCCATGAAGCGCACAAACATTGGGTCCCCAGGGTACCGCCCCAACTGGCCTCGCAACCTTCAATCCCAACCCTACCCCCCCGCCAATGCAAGCCTCCATCACAATGACACCGCTAACATCTCCCGACTGCACACCTGGCCTTATCACGAACTGCAAAGGCTTCTGGGTGTTGAGTGACTGCGACAAGGTCAATCGAGAACTTCGGTGAAGGAATGGCAGGTCTTCAGTTCTGAAAGCCTTTGACAGGCCAGGTCAAGAAAGGGTGTAGCTTAGGGGTAGGGGGGGAGGGAGGGTTAGGTCACACATATGTAGTTCCCATTGCTTTTTATTGGACAGATATAAAATTAACAACAGCCATAAGCCCTAATGTAGAGCCAGGTCTGTTCCAACACAGATTTCCAGGTAAGATGTATGGTCCAATAAAACTTTACAACCCCATTTAAAGAAGAGCTGTCACTTTACAAGAAACAAACTTTCCTAATGAATCCTCAAATTAATATCCCTGGGTCTTTTAATGCACTGCCGCCTAACATGGCTTTGTTAAAGAGAGGAGACCAGGCCAACCTAATAGCTATCCACATAAATCAATAAAACCCTGCAGAGAAATTTTCCTTGCTGAGCTGCCTAATAAGGAGACTGTAAAAGTTCAGCGGGGAGCAAAAGAAAATTGACCCAGTCTATGCTTTAAACTTTAAATAATCTTTTTTCTGTTAGAATACGTGTAAAATATGCACATGTCAAATGATCAAGATGGTTCAATTAAGTAAAAAAAAAAAAAAAATGTAGTCGGGGGTTATCTGGCATCAATTCTCGGGGGCTAACTAATAAATTATATTGAAACACTATAATCCATTGGATATGAGGTCTGAGGTGTCAGTATAAATGTGGAGACAGATTCTGTCACTGAAGCCCATGTCTACGTCGCTAATTCCACTAAACATAATGTCCAAATTTCACAAAAATGGATTGAATGAGCCATTAGAGTAAAATTTTACATTATTTATGCCACACTACAGCTTACACAGAAAAGGATTGATCATTTACTGGTTTGAAGTCATTCCTCAGTCACATTGTGACATTTCCCAAATACGGATCCCAATACAAATACTGCAAGGGACAAGTAAAAGAGGAAATGCAAAAATTTTTAGAATGCCTGACTCTTTCCAGTATATCAGACTTATCTGGAGAGGGATGGGGTGGTGATACCTACTTCCTGGGTATTTGGGAACCTGTCATCACAATAGAGCGCGCTAACGGTGCTACATTCTTTCGTCGGGCGATAAGAAGGTAGGCGAGTAAATAAAATAGCGGAGGTCACCGTGAGGGGTCGGGCAGGAGCGAAGCAGGAGAGTTGTGACAGATCCTTAAGAGGATTAGATCATCTACAAAGAGCTACGCAGCGCACTAAGTCCGGTCCATATAAACAAAGGGACGAAGCTCGAGGAAAAAAAAAAAAATTTTAAAAGCCTCAGCGTGGAAATGGAATCCCGTGGAAACTTCTCACCAAAGGCCGAGGAACGTTGCTTTCAACTCACAGGCTCCAGCCCTGATAAAATCTGAGTGAGATTAGGCTCTGGTATCAGAGATTAAGAAAAGTTTCCCCCTGTATTTTCTCGCTGGCTTTTGAGGGTCATGTTCTGTAGTGTCCCCCCTAGGTACAGGGATTATGCCATTAGTGGCATTTTGTTGGCAGCAGGGTCCTGGTAAATGAGGGCCTGATTTAATCAGCGGCGTGTGGAGCCGGTGTCAGAGTTCCCACGTGTTTACAGGTGAAAGATGAGCGGGCAGAGAAGTGTCAGCTCTGTGTTAATTAAAACTCGACAATACACAGAAGAGGCAGGCCTGCAGCACACCAGCACTCTCAGGGTAAACACTGGCAATTAAAGAGGGAGGGGGGTCAGCGCTAGGAGAGAGAGCTAATTAATCGGCCCGTGATCGTGTTACCGCCCAGACAGAGGGAGCGTTACATTTAACCCCCCAGCAACAGACAGAAAATAGCCTTACATGACCCAACATTCGGGCCACGAAAGAAAAAAGAAAAACGAGACCCCGGCCATAATTGCACAGAATTAAAAAGTACAATTTAGAAACAAATGCAAAGTTGTACTAACATTCTGCAATTACCAGGGCAATGAAAAGATAGTACATCGTTCGGCTATTACAAAACAAGCCAAGGCTATACTTTTCATGTCCTACGTGCCATTCATTACAATCGGCCAAACAAAGGCACGGGTTGTCATGTATATAACCTACAGTACGTGCTGCCACACAAATACAATAAACAAAGTCATCATGATATAATCATTTCAATAGTACATCAGAGCTGGAGCTAATGTATAGCAGAGGGTTTACCAGTGGCCTGCAATAGACTGAGACCAAGGTGCATCTTTGCTATGATACTAAAGTTGCTTTGAGGCAGATCGCAACACTAAGTTACATTTAAATATCAATTATTTGCCATTAGTTAATGTTTTTACTTCTCCACAGGCAAAATTAACATGAAATAATGAAAACTCACAAATTAAGCATTTATTGGAAAATGGTCAACTATCATTGCTTCACTGTGTGACTATTGGGAAATGGTCAACAATCATTGCTTCTCTATATGACTATGTGACAACATGTAGTATATATACATATTTTTTTTTTCTTTTTTAGAGATGCAATTGTCAATGCACTTACTATCTTCTCGTCAGAAAAAAAACACTTCAACATAGGCTGCCCTTTGACTATGATCAGCTTTTGCAGCGTTTGAAATGAAAGCATCTTTCCTCAGCAAACATTATGTTAAAAGAACATCTCCATCACACTGTCTGCTCCGGCGCAGGAGGTGGACGGTCAATAACCCACCACTGTTCCTCACACTGAGGTCCCTCGGAGAACACAAAGTTAGCGTCCTGGGGATCCTCACAGAGAGTCTTAATGTTTCACATGCTAATGAACTGGGGACAGAGGAACAGGAGTATCAGTGTGGGAGGTGTGTGTGAGTGTGTGTGTGTGTGTGTGTGGTGGAGAATAGTAGACTTTATGGATGAGATTGGGTGGGGAGTGGGGCAGGGCAGTGTAAATCATCTCAGAGTGCTTCTCTCAGCTTCCTACGTTACAAACAGTGGTCACTCACTCAGTCATGGACATTAGTGAAACGCAGGAGCACTGGGTCCGAACGGTTTTGCTCCACGGTTAAAACAAAAGTAACACTGCTGAATTTGGAAGACTCACTGCAATAGTCACTCACAGGGTGCAGGCTATAACGTGGTGTGTCAAAGAAAGCAAGTAGCATTGTGTTGTACAAGGTGCATCAACACAGCTAAAATTCCACATTTTAAACTGCCTGGAGAAAACTAATTAATGTGTGTAGGTGGATCAGTTAAAGAATGAGCAGACATGATGATGTTTTTAGAAGCAAAAGTAAGTTACTTTCCCTAAACCTACTGAGCACCCCCAAACACCCCCCCCCCCCCCCCCACAATCTATCAAGGCTCTTCTCTCACGTCACTGACAGCAGGCTGGCATCTCGTAATTGGATGATTTGCATGGCTGTCAAGACGGTGGCCCAAACTAAATAACAGACACAATGTATAAACCCACAGAAACAGACCATTTGAGATTCGGAGGGAGCTGGAACAGTTGAAAAGAAGGTACGGTGTCTGAAAATTACGTTCGAGGAATGGACTACTAAAGTTAAGTTGGAGCCGAATTTATAACAGACTGATTCCATGGTACCCAACATCACGTGCGCTGCCTTCCTTTCTCACCAACACTGTAAATTAAGACTCTGGCTTGGGCACAATGACTAACGCAATTTTGAACAGCTCTCTTTCTGAGATAATCAGGGACTAGGTTTGTGGCACAGAGTTAAAAGAGAGAAAATTCTCCCCTTTCCATACCCCAAAACTCCCACCTCACGTAACTATGAGGGAAGTTTCGATAAAAGTTCAGCAGGGACTTTGCCAGACCCGTTTTGTGCCCCATATTTAATGCAACACTAGTGTGCATTGTTTAATATTTACAGAGGAAACCTGTGCTTACACAGCAACGTGGCGAAATAAACCGCAATGGGAAAACTTCATATTCCACAAACTCACGGACACTGCTACCGTTCCTATTTGGTATTCACATGAAATGCTGGATTAACATAAAAACACTAAGCCAATAGGTTCCAAGAAATGGTAAAGTAACTTATAAGTAAGTTTATTTAAGTACAAATTTGAGTCTTGTTAAGTTTTTGTGGTCAGGCCATTTTAAGAAAATCAGAATTTTTGAGAGCAGGGCAGTTTTTATTCAGGCCCTGGTGGACCATACTCACAAAGCTGAGTTACCTTAATGGCAAACCCCTTCCTCTTTTCATGCTACTGCCTCTAAGAGGTACCTGAGGAATAAAATCAGTACTGCTGTGCTATTGCTATAAAAACACTCCCAACCCAGCACCTCTACTACCGACTAAATTTTTATAAGAAAGTCAGTGAAGCCTGCTTCTTCCCACATTACCCTCACTGGCGAGGAACAAAATGGCCGTAAAAGCATTTTCTGGATGGTTGGGTGCAAACGCACTGTAACTGTGAGGCAATCTGTACGTGAATTTGGGAAAGGCCTTTTTTGCTACAAATCACCCAAATGAAAGGGTGCTGTGATCATGCTGATGAAGGTTTGCGCTTGTACACCCCGTGCAAAGCGGAATACGATCGTTTCCAAAACACAATATCGAGTGCGTGACACTCATTGGACAGTTGTTACAAAAACAAGCATGCCATGCAACCGAGCACCTTTCCAATCCAATTTAGTGCCATCTGTCTGCAGATTAAGCATAACCTGTAAAATTTACAATCTAATGAATCTCATGTATATCGCATATCTGAAAATGAGGAAATTATTCAGTTTGTTCTTGTGGATTGCCTCTCAGGTTTTAATTACTAAAAGTTACGATAAAAGACCACATTGTTTTTTGATGCCCTGAATATGAAAGTGCATGAACCAAGCAATAAATATTAATACAACATGCAAATCAATCAACTGACATACCACTGTCATGGTATGTCAGTTATTTACTGCACATTGCAGTCGCAGTGTTTATGAGTTTTCAGTAGAGACTTTAGTATGGCACGGTGCTTCTTACTCACAGACTTTGACCCCTCTTGTAACGATCTAGAGGTGGGAAATAAGAGAGTGACTGATCAAACTACAGTCGATTTGCAGTGGAATTAAAGGTGCAAGCTGCAAGATAATGCAAATCCGTTTAGAAGGGAACGAGAGACTGGCATTGAAATCCCACCATTGTTCCAAGCAGGGGTTTTCCCCCCCCACTGGACAACCCGATTCTCTGCAATCCAAAAAATAAATAACAAAACTATTTGAGATTTAAAAAAAGGGTTTCCCTTCTCCCGTCCTTTCTCTGTCCCAACAATAAGCATTTCTGCTGCCAAGCAGTCAGTACCTGGCTGGTTTCCTTTGGGATAATTGATGTGGAGTTCCTCCTGTGACCAGCTCCAGACAGCTTTTCAAGCGGAGAGCAGGAAATCGCACCGTCAAAGGAAAACTGTGCATTCCTTTAACGCAGCACAGGTCAGACCTTCAGAAACACTAAATTTATACCACAGCTGTCAGGACCGCTTGCGTTTCCATCCTCTCCCGTGGATAAGATAAAGGCTGTCCCCTCCCGCCTCACCGACCGACACACCTTTCAAAGTCCAAAGCAAGACGCTGTCACCCCAAATTGAGTAAATGATCTCTCGTCCCTTGGGAGGAAGGTGGGAGCAGTTATTTGATATCACCTTGGGAGCCCTGTAAGGAATCAAGTCCCATTTCACTCTGACCTTCACCGATCCTAGGACCCCTTTTCCTCCTGTCCCAATCCAAATCTGCAGCCACCATTCCTCAACTGTCTTTGTCAATACATGCTTACACAACAGGACAGCTAAACCCTTTCCTTCAGTCAAATATAATAAGCTTTGCTTTTCACCTCGAGTCCACATATGCAGACACTCAAACACGCAAATGCTCACACACACACCCATACCCACACACACACATACACACACACACAAAGACAGAAATGCACGCAAACATATGCACATCCCAAGGCACACACAACCTCTCTCATGCACACACATTGACCCACCTGTGCACCAAAACAGACACAAACATGCACAACCGAAATGAGTAGCAATTTAACATAGGAAGGAATGGCGTCATTCTGAGGCCAATTGTAAATCAGCATCAGCTAAAAAAAAAAAAAAATGACTGGCTGACATTTCTGCCCACCCTTGATGAGAGTGAAAGCCAGAGGTTTCACTCTTCACTTCTGTTCTCAATACAGTCCACGTGTACCCATTGTTTGAGCACAAAATGAAATTTTAATGCTGATCTAATTTAATTCTCAAACTGCATTGTCCCGGGAGACTTTGTTACTTTGACAATGCAGGGAAGCAATTTATCAGGGAATGAATATACTTTCCTACCAACAGACACACAACTAGGACTAACTTATGACAATGAAAAAGCACATGGCATAGTTCTTTTTTTTTTGTTTTGCTTTTTTTTCCCCCATCGACCTGCAAAAGGGGACAATTTATAAGGATAATTCAATGTAAAACACTGAAAAAGAAAACTCAAGTAAGCCAGAGTAGCTAAATAAATAGTATTTGGATAAAACCTGTGCTCTTCCTTGTTCGTGCTCATCCATGTACACTTCTAACCAAGTACTGGTGTTTAAGCCAGTGCTGTTTAACTTGTTGGCTGTGGCATAGAAATCTGAAAATTATTTTGGGGAAAAGACAACATTCGGTACTCGACTGACTTACAGCAGTCTTTGAAAAAACATTATACTCAACAATGGGGCACCATTACCATATAATCTGGGTGTTCAAGGTAGACTCCGGACTCAATGAGCACCGTAATTCATTGGAGAATCACACATTTTTAATTTAGTTCTGTCGACAGAGTCAATCACTGGATCTGAATCAAATTGAACGTGCATTTTACAAGCCAAAGAAGAAAAAGTCCCTGAAACAAGTAGGAACTGAAGATGGCTGCAGTACAGGCCGGGCAGAGCATCACCAGGGAACATACCCAGTGTCTGGTGGTATCTGTGCCTCACAGACTTTCAAGCAGTCATTGCATGCAAATGGGGAGGGATGTGTACAAAAGGTGCTGTCAGTTCTAAACAGTTCATCTGATATGGATGAAAATATTCTCGGATTAAAGCTGACTGTCTGTACTTCAGCCTCATTGTCATTATATCCTTTCAAACTCAAAGTGCAAGGGTACAGAATAAAAAATGTGTCACCATCCAACTGATTATGAATTACTCACTATATATGCTGTATACAGACATTTGAGGTGTGTGTCACATTCCTACTTTGAATTCGCCGATTTTATTATGATCAATATCGTGCTTCACATCATGAGTACCTTCCATACGGGTGAAATGCGTACATGGGTGTAAACCTCAGAAAATCCAGGGCACCTTTGTCCAAAATGCAACTGGGCAGGATGGGACTTTTTTCATGATTGATATACACAGTGAGAATGTGTGGTGAAGACTTTGCGACAGCAGCACACACAGTATCACTTTAGACTAGGCTCAGATTGATGACATTAACAGTTCTTGTGATTCAGATTTTTCATGCTGATGTTTTTTGACCCTACACGTGACGTACAATTCATCTATTGTCAGATGTTTCCAAGACTACACACACACACACACACACACAAGCACACAGCGATGCAGCAGACTGACATACCATGACTGAAGATGTGGCGACGCTTCTGATATCATCTTCCAGATCCCCATCGCTCTGATTGAAAAACAAAAAATGAAAAAAATGGAGGTAAATAATTATGTGAGGACATTTCCAATGCATGCAAACACAAACCAATGTTACTGAGCAGCATTTATTGTATTGCAAATTATATAGTCCAGTGATGGACACTGCTGAGCATTGAGTTCAGCTTCAACATCAGCAGTGGAGCCAATGACATTTATAAATACTGGAAAATTCAGCATTGAGCAGTTGAAGCATTATTACATTTTGTTCATTCTAGAAGCAACTGGATCCTGGAAGTGATTGATTAAGTCATAAATATTATTTAGGTGTTATTTTGAAAGGTAGTAACTTTTTGTTTAATACAAACAACATTAGCTTTATACACTATTCAGTTGCATATAGGAAGCACTAAGCTGGCATTACTAAGATTTACATGCAAAGAGCATGACAGTTGTGATTACCTATTATTTATCATTCTGGAGACACCTTAATCTGTGATGATTCAGCAGCTTACAGCATTTATGCCAGTACTGGAGGCATTTAGACCAACCTAATGAAAGGTGCACAGTACATGTATATATGAGAAAGAGAGGGAGGAAACAGTGCTATCATGTGAGACTTTTATCTGCAGCCGTTGCTGTCAGTATGTACAATACACGAACAGTACAACTCACAATGAACACCTCGCCATTGGTTTTCTGTGTGTTTGTGTGTGGTGTTTGCCTTTGCATACAGTATGTGCGCATGCGTGTGTCAGTGTGTGGTGAACGTGTTTGTGTAAGTGCAGAGGGAAGCACCATCCAGAACAGACATAAAAACACTCAGGAAGAAACACACACTGGGTACTGAAAGGCATCATGTTGTACAGCGCTCTGCACCTGATCTGGGGAAGAATCAGCTCCGACAGTTGTGTTTCTGTCCTGCTGTGATCCCTCTCCTGTACCGTACACAAGCCCAGCAGCGACGGGGCAGGGGAAGGGATGGCGGGCTAAGGTGGACAATCCTTTCCACAGCCTCGAGCTAGTCATCACACAGAAACGACAGCTTGAGTGCTGATTAACCGTGACACCACCTGGCAACCCCGGTCAGCACCAACAACAACTGCGTTTAAGGTTTCAATTTCCTATCTGCACCATTCATCCTTCATCTCAAGCGCTGCCCGAACAATGATAAAATAATGGTCGCCATTTAACCGTAACATAGTTGTACACTGGAAAGGTGATTTGAGATGCGCATTTGCTGTATATCAGCCATAATGGCATATACGAGGGAGACTGCGGCCAGGAACAGAATTGAAGGTTCGCCCCAGACAGATGCATAAAGCTTCCTTCTGTGAGTGACCTCAATACCCATCATTTCTCTAAGAAAAGTGTTTAGCACTGTACAAAGGCATGCTGGGAAAGAGTAGAGGGGGAAATATAATGAACCCATTAAAATCCTAACTCCACACTCTAATCCAAAGGATCACTAAAACGCTTCTTTGAGGGGGAACTTAAAACAACTCTAAAGAGTCCTTTCATCTATGAAATGGCATCTCTGTTTAAGAAGCCCATTGGCACCGACTAGCACGCTACAATGAACGGAAGGTCTTATCTTGAGATGTTAATGAGGAAACACGATTTTATGTTTGCATTCCCTCCAACCACCACTGCCCCCCCCCCCCCCACCCCCCCCTCCAGATCTCCTGTTTCTCGCTGTCCAACTTTCAAGGTTTTAGCAATTAGCATTTCTCACGATGTTATGCTTTACCAACTTGCGGGCTGAGCTGGGGGCAGAACACGCTGCACTGTGTCAATGTAAATGGAAATGAGATTTCTTTGGGATTTATCACAACGGTTCATAGAAGGTGGAATCTATTTTTTTTTTTTTTTGGGGCTCTTCTGCTTCAAACAAACTCTTATTATTACAGCTTCAGAGAGCTCTGGGGAGAGCAGAAGGGGAAGTCAACCTGCCAGAAAGCCCTAAGGGAAAAAAGTGTCCGGCAGCCCCAAACACCCTCTCTCTCTTCTATCCTCCCTCCCTCCCTCCCTCTTTTAGCCAAAGGTGTACATTTTAGGATAAGCGCTCTGAATCATGACAGACAAGTGCTCCCTGTTTGAAATGTTAAAATTTCAGGCCTTTGTGATGGAGCAGGCATGAACACCACAGCTGAGACAGACATTGAAAAATAAAGTAGGGTCCTCCTTTATGATTCTCATTCAATAATACAGAAACCTTCTCTGCTGATGTCAGTCCTGGAAATACAAATCACTTTTCTCCACTTTTATTTCTCTTCCAGAAAAAAAGAAATGGTCTCTATTTCCAGGCTTCGCATTAGCACAGATGTATTTTAATGTTTGTAGCCTGACTCGCAAAAAAAAAAAAAAAGTGCAATACTGCCGCCAAATTTAAGGCTGCTTCACTTCAGAAATAATCAGAAACTATATTTTATCTCACTCCCCTGGGAATCAGAGGACATAATGTGAAACAATATAGATTTTTTTTTTCTTTTTTAAATAGATTTGGCATCTTCAATCCCACCCGAATCTGGAATGCCCAATAGGTGAACTATGTTCAAGGCTTGCTCGTATGTGACCCCTTGCTGCCAATTCAGGAGAGTGTAGACAGTTCGCGGCTCTCCTCCGAAGCACGCGCCTGTCAGCCACTGCTTCTTATACACTCATTGGTTGAATCTTCGCAAGTTCAGAACGAGGGCGGAAGATACCCGGACATGAACAGGCTTAGAATCTTCCTGACGAGCGCCCGTCTGGCCAACAGGAGGCGCTTGAGCAACAAACAAGGCAACTATTATTTTCCTTCCCGCAGTCCTTCCCAATTTGCAACCCTGTAGCGCAATAGCCAATTGTGCGCTACTCTGAAAAAGCTGCCGACCACTGCCGGCTGGTACGAGGCGGGGATCGAACCCGCAACGTGATAGTCACTTCTGCTTCACAACGCAGTGCTTTACTGAGTGAGCTATCCGGCAGCTCTAACATAGCTTTTTTTAGTTGTTCCTTGTTCATACAAATTTAAGAAACATTCCAGTGAAACATGCAAAGGACAATATTCATAATTCCTGCATAGCTGCCCTGGCGTAATTTTTTTTTTACATCTGCATTTGCTCTTGTTTCACTATGGGTCATGCTGCTTATGTTTGGAGTTGGCCCACAATTTCTGAGAACTTCAGATTACAATGACATCATTTATAGTTCATAAAATATTACAATTAACATTTAAATAATATATTTTCATGCATATACTGTTATGTACAAATACCAAGTAATTCTCAAGATTAATGACAGACACAATTAATGCACGCAACCAAATGTTGAAGGACTAATATCATGATGACGGAAAACAAAACAAATATTGAAGCCATTATAAATTTAGCCACTTTAAATTCACTAAAAACACGGAGGGCTATCAAATGAAATGCCTCTCTGTTGTAAATCTCTCCGGTTGAAATGGAGAGGGTCACCTAAAAGTCAAAGATTTGAGGACCGATAAAAGTGAAACTTTATTGCTATTCCAATTGTTGAACCTCAGAATTATGTTCATTGTTCTGTCCCTAATGAATGACATAAATTCTCAGTTTACGACTCAACATTTATGAGAGGGGGGAAATTGTAAAACATATGCGTTTTGCTTCACCAATGCTGGCCACACAACCCTGGTAAAGACTGAACACCATGTGTTCATTAGAGATCAACAGCTGAAATATGACACCTCATTGAAAATTAGCACGAGAAAAGTGACAGAAATGAATCAGACTCTAATACTTAAAGGACTTTTTTTCCATTTATTTTGCATTTGTAAATCATGGTGGTAATTGTTCAAGTCTACCTCAACATTTGTAATTACCAGTCACACCTTACGTACATTTTATTGTGCAGATCATCCACACTGGCACAGAAACAAACACACAAATTGGTGTTTTTATTCGATAAATATTCTAGACAAATATCCTCACTTTGCTGATTGTAGTTTGAACATTGCCATATGTTCTAGATTCCCACTGCAACATGCATAGAATATTGATTCTGCCTCTTGCCCTAATGATTTATCAGTACAGAACACGTATTCAAAGATTAAGAAAACAGATGAAACCCCACAAGATAGCATAATCCAGTCCTAGAATAATCATTACACATGACATGAACACATAGAGCGACACACGCAAAGAATCATTGCTGTAGATAGCGTGTACAACCCACTATACTTGAAAGATAACCCACGTGATTTATATGGTTCCATTTGGCATTTAATAGCGGTATAATACTGGCGTTTGCTTTTTCAGCTGCTTGAAATACGGTTGTTGATAGAGAAGTCACCATAATTATGTCATTTCTTTATGTCCAGCACTCATTGTATGTGATGTTACAGTGGTAATACACAATAATGCTGTTTAAAGAGATCTCTGGTCACTTTACTGCGTATCCATCAGCAGCACCTTCCCAAAGGGCCAATGATAAAATGAGAGCACAAGACTGCGCTCCACTCGCTCAGTAAGAGTCAGTCTCTGTACAGACATTTACAGCACTGCCAGAGTCTAAATGCCATGAAGGTAAAAGAGTTTCAAGTGATCAAACATCTCATGTAATTGTACAATTCTATACGCATAATGCCGGGCTTGGCCTTTTTTCTTCTCAAATATAAAGTCATCTAGCCTCCAATTGGATTCTGCATATTTGGCATCATTTACATTTGAACCAAGGCAAACCATTCCCGTCTTCCCTCATCAAAAAGACATTTCTGAAATATTGGCACCGTGAAGATACAGTAACCTCACAATGTGAGTCGCCAGAAGAAAATCAGCAATTAAACGGGAGGTGATTATGTCTTCATTTTTCAGCCAAATCTCAATCTATAATGGGCTTGGTTCATTTCACATTCGCCTGCCCTACTGAATGGACATAAAAAAAGATTAAGATATCATTCTAGCACACCACACTTCCTTTCTAAAATGCGTTATCTCCCCATATTCAGTTCTGTTAATGCAACGACGAACAATATTATATAAAGGGCGTGAGAACTGACATTACGAGCGCCGGGCCAGTTCAATGATTCGATTCTGGCAGGAGCCTCCATTCAGCTGATGTTCTGTCGCTCTCATCTCTCCTTTGTGCTCTGCGCTTTTGGCAGGAGCGAGCCGAGAGCCGATAAGGCCTAGAAGACATAATCGTGGGCCTTCGTTTCCCATTGACGGTGGCACACAGTCAATCCACAAACATTTTCATATCAATATTGAGCAATTTCCCTACATTCTAATCCATCAAAGTGGACCATTAATCCACCCCGCACAGCTCTCTTTTCAAATGCTAACAATCCACCCCCCTCCCCACAAGCTAAATAATTTGTCCTACAGCCCTGCGCACAAAGACACTGCACTGTCAGCAATGATTGATCAGAGGTTTAATGTGAATGAGAAAATAAGGCTACATCATATCAAAGATGCTCTACATATGCACCTGAAGAGATACTTATTTTGCGCATGATTTGAAAGAGCAAGATGATGAAACCTTCAGCATATCCCCATCCGCAGTTGTGGCTTTTGTTACATGTATAAAAATGTGTATCATTTATACAAAAACGGGCAATGGATAGACTCAGCAGCTAAAATGACTACAAGTGCTGACAGGTTTGAATATCAGAGGCCTTTTTAAAGATTATGGAAGCTTTAAAAGAGAGGATTTGGAGAACAATACAAGTATGATCAAATTAAAATCAAATGGAAAATATCTCAGTTTATACCACTACATTGCTTTTATATTAAGCATTTCAGGGATACTGGGAGCTTGAAAAACACACAGATATAGAGCCAAACCTACATATTTGGGATGACTTTGGGTGAAAAAAGCAGAAAAACCGAGGTCTCATTTATACCCCATTTATCATCTCCTGTTGAAAAATTTCAAATGATGAGCAGGGGTCAAATCATTTAAAATACCTCAGGGAAATCAACATTTGTCCCTCCAAAACAAGCCCTCCTCAAAGATCACAGCACAAATCCATCTACCACTTACACCAAGTGTGTTATAGTAATGATTTTTAATTTCATCCCAATCAAAACGTTGAAATGTAATTTCAAAAGATCCATTTCCAGCTCTTTTCCCTAATTTATGCCTTTAAAATGCCAGTATTTCAATAAAAAGAGACATTCACTATTCATTATGTCCAGAGCTCCAAAACAATGCCAGTCAGACAAGGCTACACAGCATTTAGCATGATGAGGGGCATTTTAAACAATGCTTATAAGTTATGGGTGTCAAGTATAGGGTGTTTATGCTCCAAAAATATTGACTCTCCGGTATCATAAATAAAAACAAGTTTAAAACAAGATAACACTGTCATTGATATCCCCCACCATGGGATCCCATTTTCAAACCCAATCAAGGTCATGACTAGTAACATACACACACAGAATTTTATTCATCTGGGTAAAGTGGTTTCTGAGAAAACGTGTCTCCACTTATCCAGATGGACAGACGGACGGACGGACGGACAAACGAGCTCTATTTCAGTATACCTCGTTCCATTTGTGTCATGGTGGGGGGGTAAATAATGATTTATTAAAATGATTAACATTGGTATGACATTGGACTTTCAACACAATAAAGCTAGATGTAATTTGAACAAAATATTTGTAATCTAAATTCCTACTCCTAAACTACAATTTCATCCTCAGACACTAACAGAAAAAAAATGTAATATTTTGAAATGGCCACCAACATGATCAGTGAGAGACAATGCCAAAGCAAATGGAATGTGAATACACAGAAAAACATTGTGTTTCTCTGGCGACAAGCAACTGTACAATGAGACAGCAAGACAAGGTAATTCTACTGGAGCTCATAAAACCATTCTATGGTCAGCTCTAGTTCTTAAAAATTCCCCCACAGCATCAGAGAAATCTTAAATCTCACTGAGGGACTGTTTCAAAGACTTGAATGGAGTAAGAAGTCATTGTGGACTTAGCCTCGGTGAATGTCAAAGCAGGTCTGGGTGAGACAGAGCTGGAAAGGCACTGATAAAGCATGTTTAAAAATGTGCCGTGACTTTGTGAAAGTTCAGACAGAATAGTGCACGGTATGTAAATAGGAGTTCAATAATGAATGTGTCGGCTTTCCTTTTATTTACTTAAAACAGGAGCCGGTGCAGACGGATTGGCATTGAGGGAGACGCAAATTAGAGACCGTTTTAAGAGAAATATTCAAAAAGGAACCCATCGCTGGAATATCACTTATTATTTTTGATGTTGCAATATCTGACACTTTGATGCAATCAGTGAATAGCCTCGGCATTCCGCCCTCTCTCGGGAGCGGGCTGTCAGGACTGGAAAGTCGGTGGGTAGATAATTATCGGAGATCAAACCCTGCTAGTTAGTAGGCAGGAACAGGAGGCAAATGCCAAAAACCAGCCAATGTTTCGCAAACGCTTGTTCAAGGATATCCTAATTGCTATAAGTGGTTCCTTCAGGACTGGCACATCAAAAGCAGCCTGGTGCGTGATGTCATCGCTCCAGCTCTCCAGTAGGCTTACAATAGGTAAATTAGCCAAGAGGGCAAACTCATCATGAAGGAGGATGGCTTCCTGTTTCTGCTGAACTCATGTCACCCCCCCCAATACACAAACACACACACACAGAGACTCACACACACACACACACACAAACAGACAGTTTCTCATCACACACATACCCATATACAACGCACAGAGACCCCCTGACACAAACACGTGACCCCGTGCACACAGTCACATTCACACACATATCAATATACGAGTATATAAACAGCAAGAGAATAACAGAGACAACTTCAAATATAAACATACGCAGAAAGTGTGACAAAGACAAGCAAAACACAGACCTGCAACATGGGAAAAAAACATTAATATTCATTAACATAACTCACATGCAAACATGACTGCAAACAGCAACATATGCACATATTGACCAACGCAAACACACAAAAACAAATTAATGGAAGAAATTACTTCGTCTCCTTTTCAGAGATAACAATTTCTGTAACTTATGTGACCCGCATATTTTTGAATTAAGTTGCCAATTTTTGCCCTCTAGTTTTCCATAGCTACTCTCAGTAACATGACAGTGGCATTGTCTTTTAAAAAAATTCAGTTTCTAAAGGTCAAATTAAACTAGAAAGGGGATGAACCTGATAAGCTTTCAGCAGTTAAAGCAAAGCCAATACTACCTCTTTTCTCAGTATGGTACTACTGAAAACATTTTGAGGAAACGATAAGCAGGACCCTTGAGCGCACTTAATGCATAATAGTAGTCATCCTGAGATTTTATTAACACACCGGTGGCTGAGTGAAAAAAAGTGTCACTGCCATATGTTGAAAAATTTTCTTCTTTGTGACCAACGGGAGAAAAACAAACCATTAGGAAACATTTTTGTTGCTTCAATTCCTTACCTGAAAATAGCCAATTTTATTGTTAGCATGGATGTGACTTGTTTCAGGGTCACTGGCCGTTCTCAATAAACGGAGGCTAAAAGAGCGATGGTGTTATTCAGAGCCCAGGATAATTTGCAAACATTCAACGTGTGCTCCCTCCCTGCTCCCATCACCCTTTCACCGTTAAAGAGAAGCGGCAATAAAATAATAAAATTACTTCTTTCGCTCTTTTTTTTTTTTGAGAAGGATAAATGGGTTCCTCTTGAATGAAGCGGCAACTTTTAGCATAACAAAGCTTTTCATAGCCCGCTAATGGGGCTCCATCTCTGACACTGCGCTGCACATCCACGGCTCTGCCTCCTCATAGGGTGCTTTCAAAACTCCGCCATTTCACTCCATTCTTTTAGGCCCCCAGTTGAAATGCAATAAAGAAGAAGAAGAAGAGTAAGAAGAAGAAGGAAAAAAAAACCTTTCACTGCACTGACAACTAGAGAGGCACAGGCACTTCCAACCGCTGTACGCTTCAGGAGTGCCCTTTCTTATTTTAATTGCCTCCCTAATTGGTAATGTTTATGGGAGCTACGTCTGCCCGGGATGAAATTCCACAAGCGGGCCGCGCAATTATGCGCACAGACATGCAAGAGGGGGAAAAAAAAACCGGGGGGGGGAGAAGAAAAACATTAGAAGAAGAAGAAATGAAAAAAAAAAAAACATCAGTGGAATTTATAAGACGCGAGATAAAGACGTAGGAGGAACTGGAGAAGGTAGAAAGGAGGGAAAAGGGAGGAAAGTAAAAAAAAATCATGCCAGTTTAAGGATCTGGACAAACAGCCCCTGATAGTTTTGTTGGGGGGGGGGGCTAAAAAAGGAGCGCACCCAACCCCCTTCTTTCTCCCGCCCTTCATGTAAAGCAGCGGCGGGGTAAAAATGATGTCAAGCTGCACTTATCCAGCGATAGGGGCCTCATCCTCAGCTCAGAACACCTCTCTGCTCCCTTTTGATGTTAGCCTAACATGAAGCACGGGAGGCTATCTGCTGGCTGTCAGCCTCATAACTGCTGGGGCTCACAGAGGCAGCGAGATAAGGCCGTAAAAGCGCGGCACTTGATGGACTTGATTAATTCCCTGGAACGAAGGTTTGTCTTCCTCAGCTCACTGAATGACTTCATTTGGGTGGATGAGGTCACCGGAGTCAAGGCAATAAAGTAGCTGATATTCGCATTAAAGGCGGCTTTCGAAGCTGTCAGCCCCCTTCGGACAAAAAAACGCAAAAACATTCAAGTGTTTCTTCTTTTAGAAGGGCTCGCAGTGACAGAGGTCCTCCAATAAATGTGGTCTCTCAACTCTCTCCATCACAGAGATTGTAATTGGCTAAATAAAGCATGAGTATACAGCTACATCAGCCAATCACGGACAAGCCATCCCTCATAAATCTACTGATTGAAAATGGCACAAAATATGAAATTTATGCTTAAAAAAATTAACAATATTTAGCAATGCAGACTCAGTTGGAACTAGAGCTACGGAATTAAATCAAAGCTGGAATCTTAATTAAAAAAAATAAATAACTGAATAGTAATAATACTGAAGTGTAAAATACATATACGTACATTTAACACAAAGGCTAAGAGAAGTCATTATTAGCATGGTGCTAGTAGTGACAGCAGGATCACAATCATTATGAAAACATTACCACAGCACATCTAAACAATCTATATAAAATTAAAATCACCCACTGTAATGCACGCTAATAAACTTGGGGAATTTCGCGCATGCACTCTACACAAGAATACATCCGAGTGCGCGTGAATGAACTTGTCTCATTCCAGTATTTACGGCATTATAAAATCGGACAATTTCTGGAAAAGTGCAATAAATTTAGCCACGCTGAACAGCACTTGCCATTTTATCATGACAGTTGCTTTCTTTGCACAGCTCACTGAAGTCTAGTCACTTCATATAATCTGAATTCACAAATCAAACGCTGTCCGCACTTGAGCGATTCGCAGCTGATGCGGGGCCTTCGCTGCGTTAAAAAAAAAAAATTCTCCCTTCCTGACAGGGTAAGGAATGGGGAGCGGAGGCTGCAGCAGACGGTGATACATAGCGCAGCGATCTCATAAAACAGGCCCATCTTTTGACCTCTGAGGCAGAGGGGAAACGGAGGGGCGTTTACGACCATCACCGGATTTAACAGCCAATAATGACTGGAATAACCATTTAAACCGCTTAGAATCCGCGCGGCATGGCAGGCGATGGCATGGCAGTGATATATTTAGCCTCTGTAATGACAAGGTCATCATTTCCATAGGGAGGGGGGATGAAATGTGGAAATAAAGTATCAGCCTGAACTGAAACTGTCTCTCTCTCTCTCTCTCTCTCTCTCTCTCTCTCTCTTTCTCTCTCTCAAACACACACACACACAAACACAAACACACAGACTGCCTTTTACTCAGGTAAGCAGAGTGAGATAAGGGGGCAGAAAGATAAATACACCTAAGTAGGCAGAGTGAGACAGTGGGGGGCAAACAGAGTGAGACAGTGAGGTAGTTAGACAGAGTGAGACAGTGGGCAGGCAAACACAGTGTGACAGTAGGGGGTTACACAGAGTGAGACACGGGGGGGCAGATAGAGTGATACAGTGGAATGGTTAGAAAAACCGAAATAGTGGGGGGGGCAGGCAGAGGGAGGCAGTGAAGAGGTTAGAGTGAGACGGTGGGGGAGCAGACAGAGTAAGACAGTGGGAGTGTTAGACAGAATTAGACAGTGGGGGGTTAGAAAGAGTGTGATAGTGGGGGGTTGGACAGAGTGAGACAGTGGGGGTTGACTGAGTGAGACAGTAGGGGGTTAGACAGAGTGAGACAGTGGATGGCAGACAGAGTGAGACAGTGGGGGGGTTAGACAGAGTGAGGCACTGGGGGGTTGACAGAGTGAGACAGTGGGGGGGTTAGACAAAGTGAGACAGTGGGGGGTTAGACAGAGTGAGCCACTAGGGGCTTGGACAGAGGAGACAGTGGGGGGGGGGCTGAGGAGACAGTATGGGGGTTAAACAGAATGAAACATGGGGTGGGCAGACTGAGTGAGACAGTAGGGGGGCAGATGGAGTGAGACGATGGGGGGCAGACTCTGCGAGACAGTGGGGGTTTAGACAGAGTCAAAGGAGGGGTGCAGTCAAAGTAAGATGGTGGAGGGGTGCAGACATAGCCAGACAGTGGGGGGCAGAAAAAGAGACACCGACATAAATACAGTATAAATAAGTATAAATTTACCTATTAATATCCTTATCAGCCTCTAATTTAATTTGATTGGCAATCATCAATCAGTAACTGGGTAGAAACGGTTATGTAAAAGAGCATCAACTACTAATTAAGACACAAATATGAAAGCAGATCAAATACACTTCTGGGATAATATTCTGTGGACTAATGATTCAAACTTTTCAGAAGACATAGCTTCCATTACATCTGGCGTAAAGCTAACACTGTATTCCATGATAAGAACATCACACCAACAGTGTGATGGTCTTGGGCTGATTTGCTGCTGTGCGACATGCCATAATTGGTGGAACCATGAATTCTGCTCTGAAATGGAAAATCCTGGAAGGGAACATCCGGTCATCAGTCTGTGACCTGAAGCACAAGCGCATTTGGGTTAGGCAGCAGGAAAATTATCCAGAACCCACCAGAAAGTGCATCCCTGTGTGGCTCAATAGAAACAAAATGAAGGTTTTGGAGTGGCCTAGTCAAATTCCTGACTTGAATCCGATTGAGATGCAGTGGCATGACCTTACCTTAAACCGGCAGTTCATGCGCAAAAGCCCTCAAATGCGGCTGAATTGAAACAATTCTGTAAAAATGAGTGGGCCAAAAATGACTCGGTGCCAGTTATTGTACGACTGCAGTTGTTGCCACCAAGAGTGGCTCAGCCAGTTATAGGTTCAGGGGAGTAATTATTTTTCAAATGGGTATTATAGGTTTTAAATAACTCTTTTACTTCAATAAATGAAGCAAATTTCTTCATTTTATATTAGAATTAGTTGAAAGATACAGCATAAAACATTTAACTATGACAAATAAGCATTAATAAAAGATATCTGGAAGGGAGAAAATACTTTTTAAGTGCATTGCGGGGGTAGGGAAATGGGATTTTTTTGTAAAATAATTCTGTTTCTGAGATTAAAGTTCAGGTTAGGGAAGGCATTAAGATTAGGGTATGGGTTTGGGGGTAGGGGAAAGTACTTTGGTACTAGAGTACTTTTTCCATCCTCACAAGAACAGCAATACGAGTGTGTGGGTGTGTGTTTGTGTGTTTGCATGTGCATGTGTGTGTGTGACAGAGAGAAAGAGAATGAGCATATATGCATGAAGTTATATCTTTCAGAAGTATGTAAATGGATGAAACACACACCAAGTATGTCAAACAGACACGTTATCTGTTTTATATAATTTCATTTCTGAGAATGATTCCAGAGGACCATTGCCTCTAAATATTGAAAGCCAATACAAATAATTACAAACAAGAGGAACCATTATTGTACACTGTTAAGGTTGAAATTTAGAGGTAAATTTAATTTACAATCCTTTGTTCAGCTGAGTTTCGCAGACATTGAAGCTAAATTATTACCCATTGGCTTCCGTGAACTTAGATCATAGGACCAATTCATTAACTGTTGGCAACCACCTCTTCTGATTTTCAATAAACTCTCTAAATCTCATAGAGTGTAGTCATGAAAGGAGCCCTATTTCACAAGCTGGCATGGGTTCAAGCAACATATGCTCACATAATCTTTTAAAAAGCATGATCCAAGTCTAAATTTAATTATGAAATAGCACAAATGGAATTAGAGAGCAGATAAAATGCTGCAGAGACAGTCACATTCTTCCAACCAACTCGGATTTCATTCATTTATTTACTACAGTTACAGTGGTCGGTTTTCAGCTCTTGTTAACTGCAAATATACTCTCGCTTCTCAGACTGACAGAGAAAGATACAGGCCTGTGCTGAGCGGTAGCACTATGTTATAATGCCTCTGATGCTGTGTGTTCTGATTCTTTCAGATTATACGCACAGTCGTCATACAGGTAAGAAAATTTAACTAGCATACAGGTCATCTCAGTCAGGAGGCGTTTATTAAGAAGGCTGTGAAACTAGGCGCCATTATTAAACCTAAACACAGTCGCAGCCGGTGAAAATAGAGATTCATTGCTAAGTGTCTTAAAATCTACAAGCACATCTGAGTAAAATAAAAAAAGGGCACTATTGTTGAGGGGAAAAAAACAGTTACTGTTTCTATTTAAAAAACTAGAAAACAAACAGTATCTTTAAGCACCTTATGAGCTCTCGCACACAACACTGTATCAGGGGAATAATGCAAAGTATGCAAGCGATAACATTCCTAGCGCGTGATGCTATAATCTTCGCTGCACAGGTAGCGCTCTTGTTTGTCTTCGATATGCACCCTGCAGCCGGCCAGGTTTGTCACGGAATTAAAAAGCATGCCATCCTTTTGTGATTTACCAAAGAATTTAGGGGGATTTATGGAGAGAATATTTATCTGAAAAATATTACCCTCCGAGATAAAGACATGAAAAAGCCAGAATAAGGAAGTTGGGCAGACTTTCACTAACTCCCACATAATCAGCAGAGTGCTTATGATTAAAAGCCAAGATTTATACATTGTACCAGAAAGAAGAAGGAAAAAAAAAACTTAAAAACTAAGCTATATATCACAAGGCGCCTTTTTGGTGAAAAGCTGCCATGGCTCAGAAAGATGGCTTATTTTTCCAATTGTATTTATAGAAACAAATAAAAGATTGATTAAATTTTCTATTCCCTGTTACTTCCATTTTGCTGAATGCTTAGATTAAACTATGCAAATTACTGTTTGTAGATTATACATTCAGGTCACTGCCTGTAAACTCTGTTTTGCAATCCTTACAAATTTTTACAGAACAGTACAGAGTGGTATACTGTTGCGGCAGAATTAAGGCAACCTTAAAAAGCTATGTCAGTACAGAACAGAATGGCCCACAAATTTAAGATAATACACAAGCATTGTTTGGAGTGCAGTACAATCTTTTATATGTTTTCTCTTCAGATAAGAGCAACCGCTGACAAACCCTGGCATCCCTTTCTCGGCTCTCAAACACTTGAATCGCTGAACGGGAATCAGCATAACGATTCAAATGTTAATACATTTGACTTGTAACCATAATAACTTAAACTCTGACAACTACTGATCTCACAAACAATATAGCCAAATGTTGTTTGAACTGAGTAGAGGGTTTCATCCTCCCCACATTCTGGAACATAATCACTGAATCGCTGTACTTTCAGACTAAATTAAAATTCAGTTATTCAAGATTTGCTCTGTCCGAGATGCAATGCATTACAACCACTGATGGTACTGTCCCTGGCTTTTGTGAAATGAACCGTTTTTTATTTTTTTGGGAGGCATCATTGATTAGTAATTAATTAAGTCATTTATTTATTAATTTATTAGTTTGCATTTCACATTAACTGTCTTACTGATGCTGTGCATTTTTAAAATGGTTGCAAACGTGAAGGTCCGAATTAACCTTATTGTGAGCACACTGAATCTGTGCCGTAGTATCATGTAATGCAGAATGGCTTTACAGAAACAGCACTGTTTCAAGCTTCCAGCCTAACTTGATAAGCCTGACAGCCTGAATCAAATTGTTTATGGGAATCCAACCATTTCTGTAAGGCTTGAGCTAGTCTCCGTAACAAGAAGTTCACGTTCCGTCAAGTAACAAACTGCATGCCTTTGATCATCCTCTGAGTTGATAAGTGAGCTTATCTATTACAATGTTTTGAGCTTTTTTAATTAAGGTTATTACCAGCATTAATGGAAAAAAGTAATTCAATGATTAAAAAGCAGTGTTAACATTAGAAAGTGCAGATTGTATAATCTATGCGTCTGTGTAGCCAATTTCCATTTCTAAGGCATTTACACAGGGAACACCTCCAGCACTAAATAATTTAATATCACAGCAGATCCTGAAGGAGACAAAAGAAAACAGTGCAATACCATCAGGGCCACACTTAACTTTAATTACTCTTCTAAAGTCAAATATTAGCCCCGCAGTCAAATTCCAATAATTCCATCTGAAAATAAAATGTTTCCCCAACACTGACTGGCGAGGTAAAGAATGAGGGAAAATAATGCTTCAGCTGTGTGAGGCTGTGTGTGTGTGTGTGTGTGTGTGTGTGTGTGCATGCCTGCGTGCATGTGTGAGCGCGCGCGTGTGTCTGTGTGTGCGTTCACGTGTGTGTGGGTGTGTGTGCGAATGTGTGTGTGTGCTTACGTGTGTGCATTTGTGTGTTTGCATGTGTGTATGTATGTGCGAGTGCGTCCGTGTGTTTGCGTGTATTTGTGCATGTGTATGTGTACATAAGTATGTATGTGCGAGTGTGTATGCGAGTCAGTGCATGTGTACGCATGTATGTGTTTGTGTATGTCTGTGAATAGAAGGCGAGAAAATCTGTCCATCATTTGAAACACACACAACACAAAGCCTGATGTTGGTCTTCTACACTGCCAATTCAATGAACATTATCCACATGCAATTGATTACTAATTTATATTGATCAAAATAATTATTTTGTAGTTTAATTTTTTTATTCATAAACACACATAAAAGAGCCAAATACTCTAAATTCCTTACCATTATTCAGGAAATAACATAACTAAGGGTTATAATACCAATTTTCTATCTTAGAGCCTTAATTATGATCCCTATCTCAGAATTTAGAATACAAACTCTCATACATACTTAAAACAAATCAGATGGACCTCTTACCATCCATTCCTAAGGACTGCAATTGTTTTAACACTTGAGCTGATGCAAAAATCTATGTAATGCTCCTCCGGGCCACAGGGTGGCGCAATGCACAGTGCAGGCAGGTTTAGGCACTAGTGAAGATCCAAAGCCAGCCCATTAATGCAGTTCTGTGTCCCGCCCTACTCCCTCATGGCTCAGTGCCCAAGCTGTGAGATTGCACCAGCATCCTGTCTCCTCGCCATCTCCTTCCTTACTGCTTTGCATTCAACTTCATGCCTCTGTCTATCTGCAGAGCATTCCACTCGGACAAAATATTCAGTCTGCAGCCTTCCCATTGAGCAGCATGTCACCAAAATTATGCTAAAATTAGTTTCTGTGCTTTCTTCGACAACTCACATGATATATTCTCCAGAAACATAAAGTACTTACCTAATTCTAAAAATAAAAAGCGTATGATAACATATTTGCCATTTTCTCCGCTTACTTACATTACGCATTTTCCAAAAACATACAGTATTAACCCAATTCCAGACATAAATAAATAAATAAATAAATAAATAACATATTCGCCATAGGTAATCAATGATTAGATAGTGTATTTAATATTTCTTTGGAGCATACCATGCAAATAAAATATAGGGACAAGTCTACTTAAAAAAAAATCCACTAAAAACGTTCACAGCAACATTATGGAGCACTACACAACTACTTATTGCACAAAATTACGGTGAAACAAAAAATTCTCACCTCCCAAAAGCGCTAAAACACTATAGTTATTTTTGCAATGATTAAAAAGCTAGCGGACATTTACATACTAATCTAGACTCCATAAGTAAGCCGCCACAGTAAGAATATTTTAAATCGAGAATGAGAAAACGGAGGGAACAAGCGAGGAGAAAAGATAACGACAGGGAGAGAAGAGAAAAGAATGAAACGGCGGGTCACGTATTTAAAGTGAACCGTTTGAGCAGCGAAAGGACCTCTCTTATGCAATCTGTGATTTCATTCAGCTGCTATATCAGATGATTGGCTGGCAGAAGAAAAGCCATTTTGAAGGAAGCGAGAGGCGTGAAAGGGATCGCTCGCTCCGTAGCACGGCCCCGCCATGTCGAACCAGCCGTACGGCGCCGAGGGGTCAGCGGTGTTATTTGACAAGTGCTACGTCTGGTGTAAGAGACAATGATACAGCCCTCAATGCTCATTTAAGGATTGTGCGTTCCCCACCTGACCCCCTCCGGTAAAGTGTTATTTTTCAACATTATGAAACTTGATAGCTCTCTGGTGAAACAAGAATCTCCGGTTAGGATATAATACCTCGCCACGCACTGATGGGACTCCTGTGGCTGGGAGCGTCGCCCCCTTCCCGAAACACTGCCCGCGTCCCCGCGGCCCGGCCTCTGCTGCTGCACCGATTGCTCCATCAAGATAAATACTGTTTTTACACATTTCTGCTAAGACCTCCTGACGCCCAGGGAAGAGCCAATGAGCCTGAGATTATAGTCCTTCAGAGACAGCGAGAGAAAAAAAGTAAATGTCCTCATAAATTTCATCCATTGTTGTCTCTCGCTAAAGCACCATAGCATGCGCTGTAGCATGCCACGTAAGCAAATAATGGTAAGAAACAAACAGAGTTGGAATCACTTGCCAATCGACTATCCTGAAAACGCATTCAAGCATGCTAAATAAGATAGCAGCTTTGAGCTGAGCTTTGAACAGTTTCAAAGAGCCTCACAATAGAAGCCAAGACTGTAGAACACATGCATTGACTTGATAAGAGGATGCTAGTATAAAATGTGTTTGTCTATGGGAGGGCAAGGACTTTTTAGTTAGTCCAGGAGATGCTGTGAGGATAATGGAGGTGGAGGAGATAATGTGAGATGGGTTTGTGGAGCTCTAAAATCACTGGGCGAATGGGAGACAGCAGGTTGAGGTGGACTGAGTAGAAAGAGTGTTGGGGTTGTCACCTCTGCAGCCGTGACCAATGTGGAGAGTGGGAGGTCTTGGCAGGTAGGTGGGACTCCTGTCTTGAAAGGGCAGCTTCTCCCATCGCTCAAGGCAGATGGCATTCCTATTAATCTGTCAGGGCTTATTTTGGGTGGTCGGTCTGTGGCAAAGCTCTGGGTGATTGCTATTAGGCATGTGCTGTGGCCAAACCAGCTGGGGTTTGCAGGGGAGACCTTCGAACCCCCAGCTAAGAGCGGCTCCTCACTTTCCACACTATCTTAAAATCATGTGAAGAAGTCCAGAATGTTCTCCTGAACTGCTGTTCAGTTACCAAACGTAGTCCATGAAAACGCAGAGCTAGAGCATGTTAGAACTTGCATTTTTGCATTGGATATGATGAAGTTTTATGCAGTTTCAACTGATCACTGATCTCTCAGTCAGTAAGTGAGGCTTGCGCCTGTCAGGTTCGGCTACATAAATTTTCATGTGCAAAACACATCCTGAGAAATTACGGGTGTGAATACGCCAGCAATTTTCCTGAATCAGTTTCATATTGCAATTCATTGGCTACAGCAAAAAAAAAAAAAAAAAAAAAAAATAACATCAGAAAATAAACTGAGAATAGAATATATTCCATTTAGTTGATTCTGTCTCTGGCGCACATTTAAATTGCCCAACCTATCAAACTGTCCCTGTCAGAAAATACCCAGAAGGCAACAGACAAACAGGCAGGGTTATTCCTGACTGAGAAAAAAGACCAGGGAATAGCCAGTTGGGTGAACATGGTAATGTTTCAGCAGATCTCGACCAGGACCAGAACCTTTAATAGCACGGCACACTTATCTCTCCCAATTCTCCTTATCCGGTCCCTTTATGACTAGCTTTAAGAATGACCTCCAGCGAGGCCCGGCCCTTGTTCCATCCAGCTCTCACCACTATTTCCAGTTTTTTTTTCTTTCGTTGCTCCGACTCTTTCTTTCTTACAGAAAATAAATTAAAAAGGTGTGACCTTGCTATGGGCTTGAACGGAAAATGAGGTACATCTTGTCACCGGCTGAAGAGGCTATTTGAGACATGGTTTGTTCAATTTGAAAAGGCCGAGGCTTGGCTGTGATTGGGGCAGGAGATAACCACACGGCCATGAAAGGACGGGAGGGGGGGGCGTGAGGTCCCTTTTTTTCTTTCTCTTTTCCAGGAGATGAAAATTAAAAGGCGCGGGTGATGGAAATAATTCACCGGTAATGGCTGGTGGACCGTTATCTGGGCTTCCAGGGCTGGCCACACCTTTCCTGTGGTGGACACTGTGCATGCTGGAGAGAGAGGATGGGTCCTTTTTTTTTTTTTTTGGGGGGGGGGTTTCCCCACCCAGAGGTGGACCCTTGTTCATACCCTCCTCTCTCAGTGGGGCAGCTCATGGATGGGGAACCACACTCTAACATTTTTGACAGGACCGGGACTGGAGTGAGTGCTGATATCATTCCATCTTTCCCTCATCCACTCAATCTTTGCTCTTTCCAGGGCTGCTGCTATCAATTAAACAGGTATGACTCGCCGAATGCGATACGCATCCTCCCTGTATTTGTTTAGCACAAGGAAGCTCTGATGGCTTTCAGAACTCCAAGGGAACTCTCACCCATACAATACGCCTGACTTCCATTGTTAGATTTGCTTCAAACAAAGCTGACGGGCCGTGCATGTCTACAGTCTGTTTTTTCTGCGAAACGTTGTTTATATATCTCTCAGGGACACACACATGGATGTAATTGCATATACAAGAAAAGAACAAATATTTGCAAATGCAAATATTCCTTAATTGATGTTTCTCTGAAAAACCAGTCTCCAATCAAAGGAGAGAGTTTCCTCTGTATAAATGTTGCTGTACTGTAAATGTCCGATGAAAGGCAATCTAATTACAATGTCGCCCCGTGGAAATTCAATAAACTGTCATCAAACTATGTTTACCAAGAATCGCGATGGAAAGAAAAGAGAGAAACAGGGAATTATGAGTGCAATCGGCAGAGTAGGTAAAACCTGTCATTACAGAGGTGAGGCACCGACTAATGTCTGAATGTTGCATTGTGGGAAGGGTCAACACCACAGCTGCTTAGCCCTGTTCCTGGAAATCTACCAACTGGGAGGTTTTCTCCGTAACCCCAAATTTGGCAGTATTGATTCCACTAATTAGCAGCTCTTTGAGATCTTTAACTGTAGATTGAAGGTGCTTTGTTATGGTTAGACTGATGAGCGTAGCACGGTAGACCTCCAGGAGCAGCGTTCGGCAGCCCTTATCTACACTCACCATGTTTTAGCTTCATAATATGAACTGCGAAGACATATAACAGCACCAACATGTCTCTCTAATGATGGGGAGAGGTAGAGTGCTGTAAATATGTAAATGATAGCCAGCGCCAGAGGCCTCGAACGGCAGAGTCCGAGCAGCCCTGCTCGTGGCAGCAGAGGTCACGCCGACCTCCGCCATCAGGCAATGTCAGACTCATTCAACCCTGAGCTGAGGAAAGAGCTGTGACCAGCACACACTCGGGTCTAAGAGGATTAAGGTAAGCGCCCCACCTAAAAACCGACGGAAACAAAAGATTAAACTACCGGCCTGCGGGGAGAAGCCGAAGCACTCTCGGAGCACAGATGCGGAGCGCGGAAAACAGGAAAGGAGGAGATAGGAAAATACTTTGGCTGATTTGAAGAGAAGGTGAATGGATGGATGTGAGAAATTGCAGTGGGTTTTCCCTAAGGTCGTGATCTTCTCGCGCAGACAAAACAACAGCCGTGGGCAGGTTGTCCTCAGCGAGCCACATAACAGGCTCAAGAGTTCTGCATAACATCTCATCACAGATAATGACCACTCTGCATTTACAATGCTTGTATTAAAAGGCAACCTGTGTTTATCCTGATATATGGGGCACTTTCTTCCTTCACACAAAAACGAGAGTTCAGTGCTTCTGAGCGCATTTCATCAAGGGCCACAGCTGCAGCACGTCGGCAGCCATAGATGTGAGCAATTCTAGAGGCAACATCTGGCTAACAATTCAATGTTCTCCAGGTGTGGAGAGGTGCGAGAGAGAGTGTAGTTCACCCGTAATGAGTGAGCACTTCAACTTGACGTACCAGCCATACCCCTTTCTGAATTTCCTATTCCCCCAGCTGTCTCTGCCCAAAACGCTAGTGATTGAAACACACGCTGTGCTGGTGCTGTCTGTGGTCTGCTCAGGGCGACGGTAAATCAAGGTGGTTTATGGTGTGTGACATCACTTTTACTGGCTACATAACCTGCCATATAGGAGAAGCCATCAGAGAGCGAAATGTTTCAACTGCAATGGCTCCTCTGACTCTTATTGGGCGTTCGACCCTCTCCTTAACACAATTCACTTGGGGTAAATGTGTCTTGTGGTTCTCACAGTTTTTGATTTATTTAAACACTGTAGTTGATTGCAAAAAAGCTAAAAGTAAAGAAATGCCTATCATATACAGCAGTGGTTCTAAACTTCAGTGCTGGGGACCCCCTGGGTACACTCGTTTTCATCCCAACTGCAACTGGAATGACTATTTTAAATCATGTTTAAAGGGATTATTTACCCTCATAGTCATAAAGTCAGAAATTGCCATGCTGTGTAACATGCAGGATAAGAAACTGCTTTCTTGCAAACATTTGCAAAAAATTGCACAGTCTGAACTGACCGTATGAAAGAGGATAAGGAATCAATAGGATCCCAATTACAATGGAAGACAAGTAATATTTTTTCCCCTTTCACAAATGCTGGTTTGGCTTGTTATGATTTGCCTGATCTTTTAATTTGCCAATTACAACCAAATTACTATTTTACAGTGACCGAGCGTCCACACTTTCACTAATCTGAAGTTAATTGATTCTTTCATTTTGTCAGTTACACTTTCCCCCTCTTTTTTTGCAAGAAAAACATTTGTTATATATCACAATATGAATATGAAGCTCTTAAGGGCATGCATAGCAATTTCTGACATAATTTGGCTTCAAAGGGTAAATTATCCTTCTGATCTCAAATAGTTCAATATAGTGCAATTAAAAAAATAAAATAACCTCTCGTTAAAATCTGGGATTGCAATTGTGGTTGGAACAAAAATTAGTACATTTGGGGATATCCAGGATCAATGTTGAGAGCCACTGATATGCATTAAGACATAAGTACAGTGTGTATTTCTGGGTTTCATCATAATACAAAAGTTTCTGAATGCTTAAATGTGTGCACGACTGAAAATCAACATTGTTATCATATATGGTAATATGGTATAAGCAACTAAAACTAATGTTAGTGAATCTGCATCTCTTAACTTCCTATACAATGTATTTAAAAATAAATTACCAGGTTTTACAAAGAAGATAGACTCTATAACAGGAATCACTGTGTGTCTGTGAGGGACATATGGGACTCATCTCATAAAATTTTGCAACTTAAGATGTGTAAACACTGACCTTTTCCCCCCTACACTGGAATCCATACACTCAGACTTATCACTTGCTAATGATATGTCATCACTCACTTTGATGAGAGAGCTCTTTAATCACATGATCCCAAACAACCAAGACAAGTGTGCTTCCAGAAAATGATGGCTCGGCTCGTTTTAACCACATTCACTTGGTTTCCAGACACTCTTGCGGAGTACCTCAAAACCCAACTTTGAGCTCCGTTAGCCTGTCCTGCAGCTCTGAAATCAGTCGCACCTGCCTTCCACTCGACTCTGACTGATCATTTTCAAAGCCACAGCAAAACTAAGCTTTCACCCATCATTCATCGTTATCCTTTTACACCACATTTAGAGAACTGAAAAAAATGAATATAAAACAGGTTGAGAAAATGTAACAATGCAATATCATTAAGCTCTCATTTCAAGGGACTAAATAAAGAAAAATGTAGAAATTGGTCTTGGTATGAAGGCATATTGCATGCAAAGGTGGCCAAGCAGCCGGGTGAAGCGTGTGCAGATTTTCTAATTACTATAAATAACTGCCTGAAATCCAGCACTATATACTGCTTGAGTTAGATGGAGGAGGTACTATCTACTGCAAATACTTTTTCCCGGTTCAGTCCACCTCTGCAGTGATCTCCACTCGACAGCCCTGAGAAGACTGACTTTGAAGACCCCAAGTTTAGCAGTTACGAAGATCTCCCTATTCCACTTCAACATTTGAAACATGCGGCTTGATATTCCTGCTGTTTTCTACATCATAAATAAATCTGCTCTGCACAGTCACATCTACCATCTCTGTGAGTGCCCTGCTGCCAACCTCAGGCTTGCTTGACATCCCCACTCCATCATAACACTAACATCAATTTTAAAACATTTGTCAACAACAACATTATAGCTGAAGTAAATCCACATCTGCTCGTGTGTGCCCCTCATTTTACATCAGACAGCTTTTTGAACAAGGGCCAGAAAAAGGTTAAATTTGCTGAGAAATTATGACTTGAGGACAGTTCCATTCCAAGAGTCAGAGAAAGAAACTGAAAATCTTAAATCTGTAGCTAAGTATTTCTGATTTATGTATTATTTAAACAGAATTCCAAGTGTTGACAAAGCTGTATGGTGACTGTTTGTCGTGTTCGCTTCTGTACATACTGTACATGCTTTCCTCAAAGTCATATACTGTATATTAGCTTTCCGTACTCGCGGTGTAGATTACTTCAAAAGTATTTCATGTGTAGGTAAAGACTGTGGCGACTTTAGCCTAGCTATCTGCAAATGTGCGGTGTAAGGGGCTGGTAGCACTATACACTGGCCAATCACAGCCAAGCTCATTATCATAGAGGAAACACCTACTCAAAACAGCCGTCTTCGGCTTGGGAGAGTTTGACAGGCAGTAAATGGCCAAAAATTATGGATCTTTATAGGGTTATATCTTGCAGAAAAAAAAACAGCAAACTTTGGGATCTTAAAAAGTGAGATTAAAAACAGTGGCAATGCTTCTGCCCCATCACAAAAATCAATTCTCGGGCCCGGTATCACAGCTGACAAAATCTACTCCTCTGACATCTGCGGTATGTTACCTTGTGATTAAGGTGGATCCTTCCCTGACATTGGAATCTTCCATGATGAGCGAATCACAAAATCAAAGTATTTTGAGAACTAGAAAAACCAGCCCAGATTAAGACTATATACTCTTGTGTTAGCAGTGATCTTAAAAAAATCCAGCTACATGTTTTCATATCTTGGAGAGGATGCTCTTTGTTTTGGCGAGGATAAAAACAATTAAAAGAGCATTTCACCATCACGAGCACTTCACCACACTGTAATGAAGAAAGAATGACTCTAATATGGAAAATACTTCTGCACGCAAAACTATTTGAATGTCTGCCAATATTAAAAAAACTGTACCTGAGAATCTAAGGAGTATATACTACACTCTGTGCACAGCATCGTCACATAAATCATTGTGTGCATACATACCGAAGCAGCTAAGTCATGGTTTTCCTTAAATGACCAAGTAAAATATGTGAATGCAACTAGTTAAAAAATGGTTTTTTGGCAAAGGACCTCAGAGTGCGTTTAGAGTACAGAGGGCACACAAACCCACCTTGCCTGAGTTAGCAGCTTCGCTGGTCATAGAGACACTGTCACTCTTCAGAGACTGGAGGACACCTCCACCAGCCTGGTCGCTGTTCGTCTTCAGAAGTACAGCACCCTTCAGCAGCCCGGCGTCTTCATCTCCCTCAGGCCTGATGACTGCTGCCTTCTGTCCCTGCTGACATACAGCACAGGCGAATGGCGAATACAATTACACACTGTACAATGCTCTCCATTAGACAGGCTCCTGATCAGCAGCAGCAGGCCTATTTACGCATAACCTCCTCAACTCATCATCATATGCGCAGCTGCTTTATTGAAACCCATGGAACTTCAGAACAATTTTAAATACTGTTGGAGATCCCATTGTTTCCAAAGATTTCAAGCGCAGTATGTCCTGATGACTTAGAGGGAAATGTGGAAAAAATGATCTGGAAATTTTCAATTGGATGTATTGCTGGGGCTATAAAAACAAGGCATCCTGGGTTTGAATATTTCACATATTTCACTCAATATAAGTGTGATGTAGCTTCAGTGAAGCACTGTAACCAGCAATTATAGAATATGTATGACAATGTTCTATAATAAGGGGGAAAAAAAATGCTTTTTCTAACTTTGAACCTACTAATGAGGAAATTCAAGCAAAAATCAAGTGAGTTTAAGGGGATAAATTAAGCCAACACGCCGATTTCTCATGCATTAATTTGGGTTTTATATTACTTGAAAAATGACCTTCTTGTGGAATAGTCTCGAGAATAGTAATGATTTCTCTGCAATTTCTCAAATGATTTCATACTTGGAATTAAAATATGGCACAAGGAACTGAGCGCAAAGGAACAAAGCAGTGGCAGATTAATTAATAACTATCTGACGGGTAAATTACTTCACAAATGCATCCAACAAAAAAATGAGAAATCTTCAAGTAATGGCTAAATGTGTATTCTGGTCAGCTCACCATCCAAGCAAAGTCCATTGCTTCCGTACATAAATATATTCAGTATATCTACAGTAAAAGATATACACAGAGACACCAAAACTCCACCCCCCAACAACTCCCCCCTCCCCAAAAGCACATACACACAACCTCCACATAAACCCAGCATGAAGCAGCCAGCCTCACTTTCAATAAGCGCAAGAGTCTTTCAAATTGCTTTGGTGTCCTACAACATTACCATATGAGAGAGTATTTACAACTCTACAAAATTCTATCTGCTTCCATGAAAGTTCTGTCCATTGCTATGATGGAACAAAATGAAAAGCCTGCCTTACTTGTTGCGTGCAATTAGGCCTCAAAAAAAGACAGCGAAGGCTAACATTTCACAAGGCTGTAATTATTCCTTAACTGTTAGAAACTGCCGTCCCCGAGGAGCTAATTACTGAAAAGCGCTCATCATACACAAGATATATACAAACAAATCCTTCAAGCACAAAGTAAATGTTTAAACATTAAAAGGGACGAATACAGGAAGCCATACCAATCAGTTTGGTTCAGTTAATTACTAATAAGAATTGTGGCCCCATTGTGTTAGATAATTATGACACCAAATCACACCTCAAAAGAAGGCCCCCTGGCAGACTGTAATGTGGATCTAATAATCAGTGTAAACGTAATCAAGCAAAAATGAACATAGGCTGCCGAGGATGAGCAGAACATACCAGGCCTATTAATGGAACGACAAGGCAGCTTTAAAACATAGGGTCCAGTGTGTAACAGTGGTGCATAAAAGCAGGCGGTGGAAGCACAGACTTTCCCTTTAGCGCTCAGATGGAGTACAGCGCACAGCTTCCTTTAGCGTGCGGCTCTCTAAGGTATCTTGAGAAGTAGAAAGAAGAGAAGACGTCCCTGCATCGAGAGCTTTTTTTCGTTTTTCTAATCCCCCCCTTCGAAAATTACCACTTGGCTACAGCAGCACTCCGCAAATTCTCATTTCAGAGGAATGCCAAACCACTTTCTTCTCGACAAGAGTGCCGCGGGCATCTTTTTGCCAAGCTTGCCACCGATTCCAGGGCCAACATGGCTGTGTGTTTTTCTCTGTGTTCACAATTGATTTGGGAGCAAGGAGCTTATCTTCGAACAAATTGTCTCATTTTTCCAGTTTGCAAGGGGTCGTCCAAATGTCTTGCAAACTTGAATGGTGTTCCTCTGATATTAGGAAGAAGTTAAAGATGAACAAAAATTATGTCAATCAGCAGTGACCAGCAGTTTTCTGCACAAAGTCACTCAGAATCTGCCACCCCAGGGTTCCGCTAGCCGAGCTGTAACATTAACATTAACATTTTCCTTCACATAGAGCATTTGCAACCTCCACTGATGCAATCCAACAAACAGATTGCCTCTGAGAAGCCTTATAGGATGCAGAGACAACACATGTTCTAGCTGGTTATGTCAACTGCAGATAACAGCAAAGGATAAGTATGCCTCGCTCTTCCAATCAGGATGATATTTTGACAGAAAATCTTCAAAGTGCAATCTCAAACTATGGGTTTCCTCAATTATAAATAAACTGTAGAAGTACATGCATAATGTAACCACGGTAACTTCTGAAACGGCTGCTTCGGAGTCTTGAAAGTACCAGCTTCCAATTGAGACTTCAATTCCCCAACTGTAACACGAGCATATCACTGAGAATACTTCAGAATAATCACCACAAAACACCAGTTTACATTTGATGATAATTTCCCATGATTCTGCACTCATCAATGAATAAATAAACAGATATAATTGTTTTCAGCTGCTGCTACCCACAAAAAAATTGAGAGGAGAAAAAGAAAAGGCAGTGCAGCTAAGGTACGTGAACTTTAGCTGTTACCAGAGTAAAATCTACATTGCATCAGCCTGGCTTACTACTGTCGCCAAAATTCAACACATACGATAATATGTGAATGCAATAACATTAATTTGCTTTCAATACGGGTCTGATTGAGAGAGAGAAATAAAGCAACCTAAATCCTATTTGGGT